>JAOXNN020000089.1:5167482-5192465 GCA_028571205.2 Hydropsyche betteni | reverse complement strand
TATAGACGTTAACTGTATACGCATAAAGACCATAATAGAATATCGAAGTCGCGAGCGTAATAAGCATCATATTATAGGCGTTAACTGTATACGCATAAAGACCAAAGTCGCGAGCGTCATTCGAACGAACAGACAAACGTAGATATCCGTGATTATATAGGGGATCGGTCAGAAATTGAATCATGCTTTAGTCAGAATATTTCGGTCAGAATTTTAACCAAAAAGGTCAGAATAAATATTGAATGCTCAGAATTTTAACTGGGTTTGTCAGAATTTATATTAAATGATCAGAATAATATTAAGAACCCTTACCTAACCTAATCTATTCAGGTTTAATCCACATATATTTTATTTAATACACGTTTTGATTGTTCCTTTTAAGTTGCACTTTCACATAAAAGATATTTATCCATAACTTGCCCACTTACATACTTGTACTTGATTTTTGACCATTTTTATTGATTACTTAAGTTTTTTATGAATCTGATTAACATTCAGGAGCTTAAATGAAAATTATGTATTATTTAGCTGTTTGTTTTATAAATGAATATCTATCCTACTATATCAAATAATTTTTTTTTTTAAATTCTTTCCATTATATTGAAAAATTGAGGGGCTTTTATAATTTTTCAGATAATGATATCAGATAATGTAATCAAAATGTAGATTATGCGAGGTAATTTCGTTTTTCAATGAAAAGTATATCGAAAAATCGATTAAATGATAATACACATATTCGTATTCAGCATTCAAATTGATAAAATCGGCCGGTTTTTTTTCAACGAAAAAAAAAATCAATACAGACCATTTTTTCATTCTATCGAGTCACATGCTCGATACACATTAATTACATCATTCAAATTACACTAAAAAAACATTAATCATAACATCCTTATATTATATTATGATACTTTGCACCCATCGATAAACAAACCCGACACGAATATTAATACCATCTTCCGAAAAGGTCGAACAACGACAACAACACCGCATACATTCATTCGCATCGAACAAAAGCCTTTGCGATTCGAATTTCAAATTATCAAAACGCAAAACGGGTCCGCGGGTGTTTTGATACATTTAATTCTTCGCAGCCAATTGAAAGAAATCTGCCCGCCACATGTTCGAATTAATAAATGGCCGTTTCTATCGTGAACGTTTAGAATTTAGATGAGCACATGTTTGCGTCGTCCATGGTCGTATTTGATCACAGGGTTGTAGGTTGTTTGATTTTTATGGTTTTTTGTTTGTTCAATGATTAGTGAGTTTATTTTTGTCGGTCCGATTTGGAGAAAAATCTGTGGAGTGAAATGAATTTTTGTTTATTGACATGAAAATCTTTGTTGGTTCGATCAATTATGGCCAATTTGAAGATAAGCAACGTTTAATACGGTCAGAAGATGGATGTGGTTGTACATCATTGGTTTTGAGACCATTTGATGAGGGTCGGGCTTTAGTTCTCAAATTCTTCGAGAGTTACTTCTCCCTTATCGCACATAAATATTTTGAAAAGGCTTATCCTCCAGGGTACATTATATAATTATGATTGTAAAATATATTGATATAGTATATAGGCCCGATGTTAATAGCATCGGCTGTGGATTTTTTAAGAAACGGAAAACGATAAAATGTGAAAACCCGATTGTGTGAACTCGAAATTTGTACCCGATTTGAATATTTAATTAATAAAATCAAAATAGTTCATTTGTTATTGTCGCCAGACGTCATATAGGCAAAGTCAGTAGTTAGTAGGTAATGAGCATCTTATTGTATACGTTAACTGTATGTATGTATATATATATTGCGTAATTTTTCACTATGTTTCGTAGTCTTATTAAACTTTCAAAAAGTGTTACGGAACATTGTTAAAAAAACAATTGATCGTATGAAGTAATAATTTTCAAATATAAAACTTTTATTTTTATGACTAACGAATTTTATGAATCTAATTCAATTACGTAATCTATACTCCCACTAAAAATTTCAGAATTTCTCTCATTTTCTCGAAAGCATCCCGAAAATCTATAAATATTTATTTCGTCGTTATCGTTAGTGCCTTAAAGTTTATATTTTTCCTAAGCGTCGGTTCATTTTATTAGCGTATTGTTAACATTAACGTTCCTACACGTCGCCGTATAAAATAAACAAATGTCCACGTTTCCACATAGAATCCGTTATCTCTCTTCAGAATGGCAGCCACTCTTTTCCCAGCAAATGTTAACGCACAATCATTTAAGAATATTATATATTCAATTATTCACGACAGTGAAAATTGTAAACACGAAACCAAAAACACAAGCGATGATTCAGTCGTGTTTGTTCGATACACTTGCACAATTGTGCAAGCAGTTTCACTCGCCAGCTTTTTACATGAAAATCGACTATCATGCAATAATAAAATCGAAAGGAATGCACGAAAGGCTTTCCAATGCATAATTTTGCAATATGTCAAATATCAAAGTCTGGATATGCCACAAAATTTTCCATAGACACATTCGATTACAATTTTTTTTTTCAATGTAAAAATTTACATAAGTAGTAATGCGGTCGTTACTGATAAAAACTTGATGGACTCGTAACAATGTGCATCTTGTCAAAATTAATTATTACATTCACATTTTCACGTATTAAAGATTTCTATCTAATCACGAATCATGAATGGAACGAAATTGAATAATTGTATAAACATAAGAATATGTACACGATAGAAATGTATTAGTTTGATATATTGCACTATTATTTGTTACTGTAGTTTCAATTCATGTGTCAAAGATCAATGATTGATACTAGAACGAGTCAGCATGTGACTTTAGCCTCAGGCAGTTATAACAAACCGTCGGCACGCGTTTTCTATCCTCGAGTCACGATTTTGCCATTTTTTTTGCATCCAATGTTTTTATTTTCATATGTCGTTATACGGAGATCGTTGCGAAAAACCGCAGTGAATCATCGTGGTTTGAAAAAAAAATTTTTTCGGTTTTTCTCAGCTCAAGGTGAGGTATCTTATAAATGTTGCGTGTTATGGTGGAGTTTTCGGTATTAGATTTGTCTTATCTGTTGTTTTGTTTGGTGAATGGAAAAATGAAATCTTTCGTGCTTTATCTAAGGCTTGGTGGTCGTTCGTCTACTGTATACGATAAAGGCTTTTTATCTATTTTCAAACATTTAGAAAACTGTCTGCTTTTACAAAAGTACGCAAATGGGTGAGTCACTAAATTTTAGTTTTCAACATTTCTGTATTCTTAAATCATCGTTCAGGTGAAAAGCTTCGCTAAAACTATTTGTATTGTGAATTATAATCACGTACAAGAAGCCAGTCTTGCATGATTAATTATTATAACAACTAGAAATTTTAAATGAACGTGTCTTGTACAACGTTTCAAGTTGTTTAATCTGTGAACAATGCAATTCAATTAATATTTTTTGTTTTTCCTTTTCATTAAAAATGAGCGTTTTTTTATTTATCGTGATATTTCATTAACTTTGAACATTCAAAATCAAAATATTTTCATTGATATCATTATCTATTGTAAAATATGTTTTTAGAATCGGCCTCTTGAAAATATTTGCACACCATTGATGACTTTTATATTCTCAAATATTCGCCTAATTCATCTGAAGTTTGTACTTTTCAAACATATATAAATAAATAGCAGCTTCCGAAATCGTACAGTTTTAACAACCGTTCAACGACTCTGAAGTGGTCTGCGATGTTCAGAAATCTAAAACCAGACAAGATTATCTGTTTCGAAAGTTATTGAGGAATTCGCACGAATTGCTATTTCGGAACGCATCCGCCATATTATCTTCCTCACTTTCTGGGTAGTGAACTTTCGTGGAATATTTAAAAAAATGATCAAATCTATGAGAGTTATTTAGGGCAAAGCGTGATCGCTTTTTTGACCCGATGGTATAACTGTGGGCTAGATTTTAATGTGATATATGTTCGGGTGAACGTGCATGCCTTGAAAATATTTTGATTATGAATAAATACATTGTTGATTAGTTTGAAGTTACACGATTAGTAAATAGATTAGACGTTAGTTTAAGATTATCTGAAAAGAAGCGATTTAATTATTTAGCTTTTCTTTATCGTTTTAAAAAAACAGTATCAAGAATTCATCGTAATAAGTGAAGTTTCAAGAAAATATATCAGAATTTTTAATCTTTAACGAACACGCAAAAGGGAATATTAAATAATATCTGATAAAGAATTGCATGCAAGAATAAAAACGATAAGGTTAACTTTCTCATTCAATATTTTACACCATATTTAAAATTTTATATTATTAAAATTTAACACGTAACATAAAATCTACGCATATAAATCCTCTATACCCATACAACAAAATATAATATAATAACCCAGCTTCTGAAAACCGTCAACAAAACAGCTAACTCTAAACACGCAAAACCATCACATTTGTCGCTCACAATCACAAACTAAGCACTTCCCGGACATGCACGGCAACGTCCACAAAGACTCGCAGTTTTCCTCATCGACCGCTACACAATAAACATCATTTATCTTTCTCGATCTAACATCCGAACGTATTTTTGCCGTTATACGCGCTTGTTAAGACAAAAACGCATCTTTCTTCGAACAAAGGACCGAATGATGGACGACCAGGCGTCGAACCGAAAGAAATTGCCGATATCTGTATTCTGTGCTGAGTAAATAAGTTAGATGAAATTGGTTTGTGCGATTCTGGTCACGATCGTCTGGTCACGTTGTGACCCTGTCTCTGGAGGTCTTCGAGGTCGTTATGGTGTTTGGTCGAATTGTTGATGGTGTTAGTTTTGGGTTGGATGAAGTTGGGCGTTGTTCATTGGATTTGTATTAATTGTTTCCGAAGTGTCGATTTGGAGAGTTTTCGATCACGATAATTCAAATTTATTGAAGTTATAATGGATTTTATTATAGTTTTAACTTCGAGATTATCGAATTTACATTCAAACTAGCGGCTTGTGCCCGGTGTTTTTCGGAACTCTGGTTTCACGGGTTTTTTCTGAAAAGTCATGATGATAGATTAATGTAAATTGAAAAACCAATCCCCTATCCCCTATATATCCCCGGATATCTGTGTGTTTGTCTGTGTGTCTGTCTGTCCGTCTGTGTGACCGTCTGTCGTCTGTCACGATAACGCTCGCGACATTAAAACGACGCGTCGATCCCCTGTATATAACTCTTTATGCGTATATGATCTTTATGCGTATACACATAACGTCTATAATATTATGCAATACGTCGATTATTACGCAGTGGAAAAAATCTGGCAGTGGAAATCTGGCTTATCCAGCTTTTTGACTTGTGCTTCTCGATACGTAAATGCTTCGATACGTCTGACTTTTCATTCGATATTTTGTTAATTTTTTTTTTAAATTTAGAATAAGGATAGAATAGTAAGTATGAAAGTAGATTGAATGATACTATGTGATGTATAATATGATTGCAGCTAATAATAATTTCAATAATAAATTTTCAAATTCTTTTATTATCTTATGATGACGTAAGATCATTGAACTTTATACTGAAATTTTCTTTTCACGTTAAAACAGCGTCAGATCAACTTATTTAAAAACTGAATTCTTACTTAGTTTCTCCGGATTTCAAAGCACATTCATGCCAATTTTAGTGAAGATTTGTTTATCAGTTTAGGAGTTTATTGGATTCATACATACATACACAATTTGAGTTTTATATATAGATATTCATGAATTATCTGAAAATTATTCGGAATAATTTTTATATAATTTTGTAAAAAGGTGATCGATTATAATATGTATAAACTTCTTGAATATTTTGCATAAATAATATTTTGCTTCGTAAAAATATTAATGTTTATTCAAATTGAATCGAGTTTTTATTGTAGAATTCTTGTATAACTCAATTAAATAATTTGAAGCGATTCAAAGAAAATTTTAATAAATTAACACGCATATCTTGTTTGTAAAATGAGTTTTTTCAATTAATTCGAAAATAGAGAAGAGTGAAAGTTTTCGAATACGCAATCGAGCGATTGATTGGAAAATTTAATTTATTCATATGGCGAATATCTAGAATGTATCGCACTGATATTTATAATACTTTTTTCATATATTATGTGATTTTTTCGATAAAATTGCGGATTTCTAAATGAAATTCGCCATGACGAATCATCGCTAAAAAAAAAATGTCATACAATACGATAAACAGAGCGCAAATCCGGTACATCTAATTGCTCAATATTCGATGTAATATTCAAATATTTGTTATATTTAAACCGTTATTGTAGTTAATGATACTTAAATATATTTTTTCGTGCAAAACTGCCGCAAAACGATGACCACATACAAGAAGCCGAACAATGAAAGAAAGTCATAGTCATAATGAGTCAACGTGGATTTCTTAATGTTCTTTTTTTCAACATGATTTTGTTTCAAATTAGAAAACGAACCGTTGACATTTGTAAAACTTCGTTATAAATATTCTGTTTTATTACAATAAATAAATTTCAGCGACTTTCATCGTGATGGACATATTCTCAGGGAAATGCTACATCCGTTAACTTTCTCGAATGAATCCACGTTTTTCATTATATCAATATAATATAATGTCCTGATAAGTGTTTTGAACATGAAAATTTTTATATTAAGTATATGTTATTTCAGCTCCGATGTCGTAATAAGTGTTGAGAAAATTCTTTATTATTACATCGTCGAACAGTGTATAACATTGAGTACGTGAAGTAATTAACGCGAGTTTTTTTTTTGTTCAATTCTCAAAGATAATTTGGTCTGAAAATTGTTTGAAAAAATGACTCATTGTTTAATTTTCCCACCGTCTTAGTTCGGTGTTTTTGTGAGCGTTTTTAACGTGTACCAAGTGCGATTTTACTTGATGTAATTAATCGCTCTATTAATCCAACAATACTAATTTTTTTATGTTTTTTTTTATAAAAAATACTGAAAAATCATATTCAGTTCTTATATGGAATTCAACATCAATTCTTTCATATACATTGGTATACTTTTGAAAAATCATTAAAATATTTATGGTCTCATTGAAATTTCTGATGCATTCTTTGATTATTTTCTCATGCTAAATTTATTTTGAAAAATCATACATTTTTATTTAAAAAACCCAATGACGTCCTTTTTGTACATTTGATCGATTTAAGTTGTATACAAATCGAAGGTTTTTTTCGAGCTAATTTATATTTTAACGGCATTGACATATTTATAGCCGTCATTTTGTTTCTAATTCAGTTCACTGAAAAAACGAGACGAGTCAAAAATATCATATTTAACTTTGATCCCGAAATAAACATTCAATACATCCCATCCAAATATATTCTATTTTACAAATTATTTCTGATTCCATCTGCTTCATTGAACACGATTATATCGAACTTAAATTGATTTGTTGAGTCTTTGGATATTTATATTACAATAAATTGATCATGTAAAATACCACCAAGTATGGGAAATTCATGCAAATTTGGTTCAAAAAATACCATACTACCTTTGACCTAGGAATGGAAGTAAGGCCAAAATCATTAAAATCCCTAAAGTAGACATAAACACCAAATCAGTGATCGTCAATATGAAATATAAACAAGGTGAACATGTACTTATAACATAACCTTAACTTTTGTATGTTTTACTTGTACATAAAGCTTTTTTATATCCGTACTATAGATAGTGAAAAGTTATAAGAATATCAAAAAATATTTCATAATATTAAATTCATAAAAAAGTGATTAAATTTCATATGACTGTAGTATTTTTTATGAATAAATTATCTGCCTCGATGTTTTCTTCATAATAAACCTTTACATTCTCGTATATTCTATTGTTCTTTGGGATAACAATTTGGGAGGTGCTGGTCTATATAACGTTCCATCAAAGTTTTATTCGTGGCACGTACCCGATTCTACTTTCTCCAAATTAACTTTGTTCTGAACGTGGGTCCACTATTACAAAAAAAAATCATATTTCGAAAAAAATCGGGCCAAGGCTTCGTTCACACAAACTTCATTGTTGTTGGTAGGCGCGTTTAATTTATAACACGTTTATTATAATACTAATAATGCATTTTTATGCGTTTTGTGGTCATTTCGAAAGGTTGCTGAACTTTATACGTATTATAAATTGATTATTATATAAAAAAAATCTCGATATAAACCACAAAATGAACACATGAACTTTGATTATTAACCGGAAAATTGCACAACTTCTCAATAAATTGATTGTGGCTTTGATTAATCGTTCCTCTTCGAATTTTCCTTGATTGATTTGCAAAGGGCACGCGATTCATAAAAATAACAATCAAATGAATAAATAAAAAACTCAAGTGCACAATGTTTGAATCGCGTGACTGGATCTAGAACTTTCGGTCGTCGAATAAAATTTCAGAACAATTAAAATCGTTTCAGCGCCCAAAGTCAGTCACACGCAATGGTTCAACGTCTCGTATTTCATATCGGTTGTATTATTGTGTATATATTTTTTCGTGTGGAAATGATAAAAGCCTTATTTTTAGATGCGGGAGTGCCGAAAGTTTTATTCTATGGAAATTGTGCGAAAATGACTCAATCGCACAATGAACATCGATATGGAAAATTCGTTCTAAAATAAATTTTTCGTAACACACTTGGTTATGTTGTGAGAATTTTCATTAATAGAAATCTTTCAGGAATTTATGATGATTATTTATTATTTTGAAACTGAAAAATTAATATGATTAAACTTAAAACCCCTCTTATTGTTTATCCGATAATTTTGAAGTCATCTAAAAATATATTTTAAAAATAATATGGAACTCGTTTTTCAATAATTTAATACTTCCCGTTAACCGTAGTAGAATACTTGAACTGATGATTATTAACAATGACAGGGAAATTTTCACCGTTTCCATCACATTCATAAAAACTCAAAATTATCATTATCACTATTATCATATTCACAGTAATAAATTCATATCGAATCCCTACAATCATAATCCACGCCATATTCAAATACATTTTAAATATATTAATGGTTTCAGAACGCATTCGAACCGTATAACCCAAATTTATTGCTTTTGTATACAAAACAATAAAATAGGAACTAAAAAAAAACGAGTACCCCACAAATTATCGCATATCGTTCATTTTATACGCTTTTCGATTGATGCGATCGCATACAGCGATAATGAGTGATTCCGTTAACCGGAAAAACCGTGTTAACCGTTTAACGGAAAGTTCAACACAATATGCCGATATTATTGCATTAATATTAATTTATTTAATCATAACGTATTTAATATGTATGTGGGACTAAATGTTCTTTTGATTCATGTTACATTGAACGCCTACTTAAGTATTTATGTTTTTGATAGTTTTGTTTTTTTTTTATAATCATCATCGATATTTTATATTCATGTATTTTTAATTTTAAGGCAATGCTTTTTCGGTATTATTGAAAATTATGAAGTTTTTTTTTTATCGTATGTGTCATTATTTGGTAAAGGGGAAATCCGATTAGTGATTAGTGAATTTGAACATTGGTCAGTGATATACATATTATATAATATTACTTAACTTTGATGATCAATCAAGGCTGGCGTATTTGACATTAATAAAAAACATTCAATATGTATTTGTATTTATTAAAAAAACTTCATTGTATTTTTTCATATATTATATTATAAGTTTGCAAGTGTTATACATTCATTAAGTAATACTTACACCCTTCATTGTATAAATTTCCTATGAAAACTGAGATTTTTTAGATTACTTATTTTAATATTTATTAAAAAACATTTGAACGAGTCTGATCTATTATATTATACAGCGAACAATGATTTGTTATTGAAATTAAATCAAGAAATTTTCGATTCAATTTAAATTCGAACATTATTCCAATTGAAATCAATAAATTTCACCTTCCATTCGCCATATAAATGCATCTGCAAAGCCAGAAAAATTTTCAGAACGTTAAACGTATCGTAAAACCGTTTCGAAAACGCATTTGTATAATACCGCCGAAAGATTTACGACTCCGATACGCATTCGAAAATATATGAAATACATTACATTAATACGGCTTTCAGCTGAAATTTTCCAACGGGCCTTTTTCCATATAATTTTTCCAGAATACCCATGGGAGTGGACTTTGCGCAAGAGTCTGTTATATATATTTTTTCATTTCTAAAAGTGATTCATGTCGAATCGGCACTCCCTCGTTTGTTTACGTTTCGGTCGTTGAAAGAAACCACATTCTTTCAGCTGAAATCCGCCGCGAATAACGTCCGAATATATCGGATCGAAATTATTGTAATTTACTTGCGATTTGAGTGCAAGCGTGTTGTGCAATGTGCTCGGTTTTACTTTCGGCGTAATAAATTCGAAAATAGGCCGCTGTAATTGACCGATTCGATTTGCAAATAAAATGAAATTCGAATCGGTCCGATTTTATGTTGTTTCAATTATACTGAAGTGCGTTGATGTGCATGCCTTTAATTCGTTTTCACTTTATGGTTCTAGTAGAAAGTTATGGAAGTACTATGGTTCTGTTTTACGATTTATGTTTAAAAAAAACGGCATGATACCGTTGCATATTTTAAATCGATTTTATTTCGTATACATATTTTATTCACATATGAATGTTATCTTACTTAATCGTATCCTTCTTAATACTAGATTAAGATAAAATAAGATTATTTGGTTTTAATTTTCTCTTACAAAACTTAATCGTATGACAAACTTTTATAAGGCTAATATTTAAATGGTCAGAATTTAAATACGATTTTGATCAGAATTTTTAACCCATTTATCAGAATTTATTTGATATTGGTCAGAATTTTATTTGAAAAGGTCACAATAAATATTTAATGGTCTGAATTTTAACTGGGTTTGTCAGAATTTATATTAAATGGTCAGAATAATACTAAAAACCCTAACCTAACCTATTCTGGCCGTTTCAATATTGAATTCCGACCATTTATTATTTTATTCTGACAATTCATCATTTTATTCTGACCGTTTTCGATTAAAACTCTGACCATTTAATTTTTTGCCCTTTGGCAATATATAGAAAAAAAAATTAACTATTATGAATGCTCAGAATCAACTCAATCTCATCCATCCATCCATTGACCATCAGTGCTCCGCAACCTTTTTCCTTCCGCGGCACACTAACTATATTTCCAAAACTTCGCGACTCACCTACCAGGATAATCATATTTTGTTAGAACTTAAAACAGAACAAATAATAATTGTTCCCTTCCCCCTATATGAAAAAATGTTTTATACATCCAATAATTTTACAATTTTTACCTTGAAGAACTATTAATGTCATTGAAATTTCTTTTCAGGACGCACAATTGTATATAATTTAGAAAAAACTGTAATTTCATTTCATGTATTTATAAAAATAGTATAGCGCCGCAGGTGATTTTTTCTGACATCTGTAAAGCAAACAACAAATTAGATACAATGTTTTTAAAAGGTATTTTCAGTTTCTTTTGATCACAAAGTAATGTACAACTAAATTTTTCGTTTTCTTTTACTTTCGTTTCTTCTTTCACAAAGTAACAGTTCTTTTTTAACAATAAGTATAGTAAATTGTAATTTTACGAAAACGACAAAACAAACGCAAACACTCAAAAAAGGTGGGACTATTCCAGACAAAATTAAACGTCCGGTCATCCTAGGCACACCAAAAATAAAATATATTTATAAAAACGCGCTTTTCTTCATAGAAATTATATTAATTTTATATTATTTGAATTTTTTCTTGTATTCGGAAATGCATCGCGGCACAGCAGACATCGTCTTGCGGCACACCAGCGTGCCGCGGCACACCGGTTGCGGAGCACTGGACTATACCATACATCGCTTTATAATCGACGAGATGACACATTCGACAAATTCAAACCATCGATTAAAAATACCGATACTTCTTCAAAACCCACACACAAACCTACATTCCTCCTCATCTCAACCCGGAAAAATTACAGCAATTTTCCCAACCATCAAACTGCATCCTCCACAGATCATAATCTCACGACTGCTAACATGCAACTAACATTCTCAAAAGTCCATACATTTCCTATGCGCACATACACACACCCGAGCACACATGCAATGGGTGCATTTAGGTCAAACGGGAAGATCTTCTTTCACGAACGAGTCCGGTTTGTTTCGGTTCGCTTCGATCGATACTTCGTGGCTCTCGGCCAGCTCTTCCATTATATATTCCGTTTTGTTTTAACCCTGTGCTGTTTGGATTTTTCGTTTTCAGCTGAAAGAATGCGCGGGTCGAAGGAGTGAGTCGTTGTTTTGGGGCGACGCCGTTGGAAAGTTTGTCGTTTACATAGAAATTTATTTTGACGTGAAGGTTTTTTTTTTTTAATTAAAATCAGTGCTTTTATGTTTTGAATTAGGTTGCATTCAATAAATGCTTCTTTATTCTTTTTTATTTCTTTTGAAATAGTTTTCAAAAGTTATTTTTTCTGTTTTTGTAGATAAAAAAATTGAATGAATTGATAAAATCTTAAATTTTCTTGTGTGCGTCATCATTATATAAATTGAATCATTTATTGCATTGAAAATTTTAATAAAAAACGCTGTCTTTCAATTGCTTTTTATCAATCAATATTTTCAATCTTGATTTAATAATTATCATCTATTGTACAAATTTATCATATTTCAATACAAAAAAAAATCACATTGTTAAGATATAATACATTCAAATGATTTTTTTACAGAAAACTAGCTGACCCGGTGAATTTCATATCACTTTTCGTTAGTATCGCTAAAACTAAGCTGACCATACGTCCCGTTTTCACCGGGACTGTCCCGTTTTTGTCGTGTCTTGCGTTCGTCCCATCGTTTTCGCATATATAAGAAGATCTGTCGTCAACAAGCGACAGATCTTCCACTTTAAATACTGGATTTTTTTTCATCTTAAAATAACGCCCGTTATTCTTATTATCGTCACAATCAATACTTTTCCATACAAAATTAATTTCAAAAACACATTGAAAACAAAATGTCCCTGATTGTATACAATCTACATATCACAACTCTCGGCCGGATTGCGAAGTGTAACGTCATTTTTCATTTTTCGTCATTTTTAGCTTTTTTTTTAGAAATCCTCATATTATTTTTCTTCATAAACCACCCCTTAGTTAAAGCAAACAAAAGAAAAAAATAAATATACAAATCGGTCAAGCGGTTTTTGAGTTATAGCACGACCAGATACTAAACCGCGATTCATTTTTATATATATATAGATATACTAGTATATAGGCTCGATGTTAATAACATCGGTTGTGTTTTTGTTAAGAAACGGAAAACGATAAAATGTGAAAACCCAATTGTGTGAATCTGAAATGTGTAGCCGATTTGAATATTTAATATTTAATTAATAAAATTAAAATAGTTCATTTGTTATTTGTTTGTGACATATAGGCTACCCGATGCCCGTATTCGATTTGAATATATTTTATATTTAATTAATAAAACCAGTTTATTTATTATTGTAAAAATTATGACATATAGGCAAAGCCAATCCAGGCAGTAGGTAATAAGCATTATATTATAGACTTTAACTGTATACGCATATAAAGACCATATTCGCGAAAAAGTCGCGAGCGACATCGACACACACTGACACACAGAAATCCGCTATTATATATAGGGGATTAAGATAAATAAAAAAATAATTAACTTAATTCACTGACCAACAACATTAAAAAGTCACCGAAACAAATAAAAACTATTACAAAACCACGACGATAAACAATGAATGCAATTAAATGTATCCACGCGTAACACTATAGAAATTTCAGACAATAGGAGCTGTGCGTATGAGAAATCACAAAGCACAAATATCCTTAAGCATTTTATACACACAAAAGCAATAAAAATTGTTAAGCCTCGTAAGAGATACGTAACCCGCATTTAAAAAAGACATTCCATAAAACCCGACTCGCGTTTCGCACAAACACGACGCGACATCCCAAAAGGGACATAAGTACAAACGTTCAAGGAACACACTTGCAACCAGAGACCGAAAAAGGACTCGTATATTTTTCCATATAATGCTCGTATGATATTATATTTTCGTCGAAATATGATGATTTCGCTGGAAATTGCATTAGACTGCAATATTCTTGTCGCCGTTCCGTTACGTCGACTCTGATATGATGTACGATATTGAAGTAATCATATTTTAAAAATTTATTTGTAAATCGTATTTATTTTGTTTTTTTTTTCATGCATATGTTATGTAACGTTTATTTGATTGCGTTTTTTATGAATAACACATTTTTTTTGTGTAATTGAAACAATATTTAACTTCCTTATCTAAATATTTTTTTCCATTGGCAACTCTTTGAATTTCATCATCTTTCTTTTCATCTTCTAGAATGAAATATTTTATGATTCACTAAGTCGAGCCTTGCATTTGTGATCCTTAACGTACTTTTTAATCACATTGCGACACTCCTGTATCAACAATACGAGACTTTTTCAACCTTCCATAGCTATATTGTAGGATACGTCATCTTTCATATTTGACATATTACATTAAACATTTATTTTTTAATAATTTTTACAAAACGGAACATCAACAAATGACGATAAATTATACAAAAAACACAAGGTTTTTTTTGCGTTTTTCATAAAAAACACGATAACACAAACATTATCATTAATGAAAGCTTGAAAAAGAGAATATCTTGTTGATCTATGTCTTTTGAAATAAAATTACAACCTAGAATCTTACGATTTCAATTATTTTCATGACAAGTAATAAGAATAGATTGAATGAATGAAGATTATTACTTTTATACGATAAGTTATCTTCATAAACGGTATTTATTATAAATTTATTACAATCACAATAATTTAAATTCACATTGATTTCAGAAACTCGCTGTTCAAGAAACACGCATAAAGGCAAGCTGTGCCACGATAGATAGGGATAGGTACGTGCAGGTCGGGGAGCGATTGTGTGCACAAATCTTCAACGGCGAGATATTAAAATATGGTCGAAAATGTAAACCGTAGGGATGGTTTTCGGTGAAGGGACGAACGCAAAAATTGATGGTTCTTAGCGGGCGCCCTTTCGAGGCTTTGTGTCTCGGCTCGTTTATATGCGTCGGGGATTACTGACTTTCAGTTCAGGGAAAACCTTCAGCACGGAAACGGAACCGTGGATACAATCGTACACGTATATTTTTGTTGTATAAGTGCTGTTTGGGAACGGGGCGTTTACGTGGGTGGGAAGGGCGCTGTAGGGAAGCGGATGTGTTTTTTTTTTTTCGAGGGATGTTTACAATTTGGATGGTGTTTATGCTATTGATTTCCGATGATTTGTCGTGCGATAGTGTTTGGAAAAAAAAAAACGTTGAAGAAAGTCGAGGATTTTATTAATTGCTGAAGGGTTTGTGGTTCGCGTTTACTATGAAATAAAAATACGCAATGAAAGTGAGTATATTTGAAAAATTTTGTGGAACTTTAGTATGCATGTTTTTTTTATAAGATTGTTATATGAAAGTAATTTTTTGTTTGTTTAATTATGGTCACAATATCTTTATGAATTACAAGAACTCGATTTATAGTAAATCCTACTGTATTTACGAATTTCGAATATAATACGGAGAAGAAGCGGAGCGACTTATAAAGTTATATAGTAATTAAGGCAAAAAAATAAGGCCAAGTCAACGAGCTAAAAGTGTCAGGATTAAGATTAATCCAAAGGCGCAGTTATTTATCGCTACGAGATTTTCTCTTGCGTCTCAAAACGTTCATAATATAAAAACGAACAATGAAAAAATATATAATTAGAAACGAACCGATCACTCATTCAGCTGGCGAACTATCCGGGGCGATTTTCGGTCAGTTTTTCCCGATTTTTCGGTCAGTTTTCCCCGATTTTTCCGGTTGACTTTAATTTACGGTGCGTCGTCGCCATTTTGGCTCCTCGCTCCGACACCGCTGTCCGCCATTTATTTATGCGAGACGGTGCCACGTATTAAATTGCCGAAGTCGAGATTTCCGATCGAGGACCTTCGTCCTTCCATAAATATGTATCCGAGCAAAAAAAAAGGACGAAACAATCCTTCTAGCCGGCAGAAAATCCGATGGCGTTTCTATGTCGGATTTCTCGCCTCGAAGAATATGTATAAATATATATTTTTTTGAATATTTTTATTTGGTATATAAACAACAATTGTTTTTTTATAATATATAGCTCATGTGGGTATTGATGGTTTCTTTAAAAAGTTAAGAGAAAAATAAGTTTTGAGAAGTTCAATATTAAAATTATTCTATGCTGAATGGTTTCAAATAAGAACTTTATTTTTAGTATTATCGTTACTAATGATTTGATAAAAATCTATTTCATTGTAGATGTATTTAATCACGTAAAATCTTTTGAATAAAAAACTAACAAAAAATAGCCAAATTGATCACCTCACGGCTTTGATATGTTAAAAATCATCAATAAATTTGATCAATCAGTTGATTTTTTTATAATCAATTTAAGACTGATAATAAATTAAATTTAAACAGAATAACTCTTAGTTCTATTAAATAAAATACCAAAATTGTTTCGATGAATCATATATTCAATGTTCGAATTTAATGTCAACCGTCGATAAAGTGAATGTGAATTTTCATTCATATTCAAAGAGTTTATCTTTCATAACTGAAACGTGATACGAATAATCGGAACGTATACATTAAAGATTTTCATTCAATTTTCTTTCGCATCGATCCAAGTATCTTTCGAATGAATGCCATCGCAACTGTCGGGCAAAAATAAAAAAAATCGAAATAAAATAACCGAATTCAAAGTGCAAGATATCAAAAATTTTATTCGAAACGAACGTTATAAAGAATTCTATCAATGGCGGTAACTTTTCAAATGCACTTACGACCATGCACGAGACACTTTGCGAAATTTCCATTGCGACATTCATTCAGACCGCTCTCTATTTATTATTTATACTCTGGATTCTTTATTATTTTCTTTTACGGAAAATCAAGCGAGCAAATCGCCATCGTCGCGTATATAAAGTGAATTTCTTGACCACGTTCCAAACGCAATAAAACCGGCAAGAGGTTAACTTTGCAAAAACAATGTGGCCGGAAATGTGGACGTCGATTCGTTCAAATTGTTGAACTTTCGAGTGCTTTATTTATA
The DNA here is from genome assembly GCA_028571205.2 of Hydropsyche betteni. NCBI lineage: Eukaryota > Metazoa > Arthropoda > Insecta > Trichoptera > Hydropsychidae > Hydropsyche > Hydropsyche betteni. The sequence goes on along the minus strand of JAOXNN020000089.1, from coordinate 5,175,284 downwards.
TACACTTGAACGAAATTGATTAACTTTCCATTTTAGATGTAAAAAGTGTCTCAAAATTTTGTTTTCAGTGTAAAAAGTATACAAATCTGAATTTTCACTATGTATAATTGAAATCATTGAAAGTTTGAGAAATATCGAAACTGTCTTTTCATGTGAATCAAAAGTCCCTACTTATTCAAAACGTACTCTTTCATCGATTGAAAGTATGCAACAAAACAGCCTGCCAATATTTCAATACTAAAAAGATTTTTATCAAATACTTAGCATTCAATTTAACCATAAAATTCACAAAGGACAAATATTTTCAATACCAGATGCGATTTTAAATCCTTTGAAAGCTCCCAACATAACTTTCAATACACAACTATATAAAATCTATAAAATTTAACGAAAATAATCACATCTAAAACGAAACCAATCCTATGGATCCGCATTAGCACACCATAGAATCAAAATCCGCTGAAATATCTCGCAAGGTATGAATTACCTTCAGCTTCAGGTTCGCGATTCAGAAGCGACTTAATTAGGACGTTCAGCCTGGTGCCCCATACTCCGGATCCTCGTCTCCATTACGGGATCCTGAGGATCGGATCCCGGATCTGGATACACGTAGCCTTTGTCTGAACGGTAACCATACCCATCAGTGCCATCGTATACAAAGCACGAACTTAATAAAGGGAGCGGTTTTCAAAAAGAGGCTTCTTTATAATATTTCGAGCGGTCGGCGCAAAGCAGATGTCTCTTCGCAGATATAAAGGTGTATAGAATGGGATGGATTTAAGTGCGTTTTGAATTTGAGTTGTATTGATTGAGGTTTTTTTGAAATTTAAGATGTTGTATTTGAAAGTTTTTGTAGTTGAATGTTGAAGATTATGTTTTGTTATGGAATCGTCGTTGAGTTTTTTTTAAATAAAAGAGTGAAAGGGATGGATTTATGTATGTTTGAATATTGAAGATTTTGTTTCGTCTTTAAGTTGATGGATCAGATTATATTCAGAATATTTTTAGTAGTGATATAATTATATTATCCAATGTCTTGAGTAAAATCTGATAAGTAGTAATAAAAAAGATAATTAATTATAGTTTTTATGATATTAATATTATAATTAGGTAGAAATAAGGAAAGATAATTATGTTTTGTTTGTTAGGAAAGAAGAATAAATTTTCAATGGTATCGGAAATATATTAACCTATAACGAATTTATATGATAATGATGATCATAAATATTATAAAAATTATTTCGTTCCTTGCGACAAACAAAATCTATTGGGCGCAAAAATCTTTCTTACGAAAGCGAAAAGAAATTAGCGAAAAGATAAGTCCCCCAAGTTTGTTCCCGATCGGATCCGAGTTAATAAAAACAAAGAACTTTATATAAAATCTTTCCGCACGTGAAAAAAATCTTTAGTTTTCCACCAAATTAGATTCGCCAAGACCGTTTCGCCACGAATAAAAATCATTTCGCAAGATTAAAACGCCATCCAATCCAATAAAAGAAATGCAGCGAATCGAAAGCACACACTGATTTATACGCGAATATTTTTTTCGAACGACTGCGATTTTTCGTTTCGCGCAATTTGCATTCGAATCGCACACACACACTGGAAAAACACCTTTTTTCCCACACGAGAAGCTATATATTTCTGAGCTTGCATGAATTATTATCTAGCAGGGGTCGGCCACCGTTTTCCCCCCATATTCCACATCTACATGCTGGCAATAATAATATATGAAATATTAGAAATATGCCCTTTATCGGACTGGCGTACAACACCATTTTCACGGGTCATCGGTCGTACGAGAACGGGCTCAAGTTTGATTCATTCGGGTCGTTTTGGCACGCACCGTCTCATTAAGGACTAATGTCCTGAAAACTACTGAAATACAACGCAGGATCCAATGGGGGGATGGATGTGTGTGCGTTTCGATGGATAATGAAAGTTTTTGTATCGGATCGAATGAAGATATTGTGCTTATGGATCGTCAGTTGGTGAATAATGGTCGTCGTTAGTTTGTTGGTAATAAAGTATTGGTAAGTAAAGTGGGTCATTTAAATTTAGGATGTTAAGTTACTGTTTTGAATTTTCAGTTTTGGTACATTGTTAAAAAAAGATTATTCGTTAGTGATAATTTTTTTAATCAATTAATTGAATATTTTGATAGAAATAAAAATTGTTTTTTAATTGGTATTAGTAATCGAATTTCATTTACAATTAGATTGACTCATTTAGAAATATTTCCTCTAATTTATATAACATAAAAAATGTTGAAACTTTCAATTGTTATTTCGATGAAAAATATACTGCAAAATCATGAAATATTTAATTCAAAGCAAACCGAAAATCTTTTACTCGAGTTTCTTCACTTTTTCACATCTATTTATATTTTTTCTTAGTTTTCGTCCATTTTTTTTGTCTTCACAACGAGTAAAAATGCAAAAGGGGCCCCAAGAAAGATACGAGTCCTACAGGAAAACTAACGCGATTTTCCTATTGTGCTCCTCTCCCGGTTGGTGGCTTCACAAACAGAGCGAACGAGTCCCGGACAGAACTTTTTTGTTTGACTTTGCCGTCGCTTTCTCTTTCCCTTTCTCTCTATGTCTCTGTTGCCCTCTATTTTGTGCAAATATTGATACTGACGCTTACATCATTAGCCGTCGGAGTATGCAAAGTGGTTAAGATACGGAGTTAAGTACAAAGAGCGAAGTAAGTGCTTCGAACGTTGTTCAAAAATTCATTACGTACTCATGTTTTCGGATATATGCAATATTTGATTTCAGAAATGTTCAATTCGAAAATAAAAATCAAATAAACGGATCCGCTTTCGAGTTGATTCTCTTCGTTTCAACGCGGAGATAATCCGATCGTATATATGCAGTCTGAGATATTTTCAGATTGAAACGTAGAAAAGCTTATTTATCGTCGCAGCTTTGATTCCATATTCAATTAAGGAACGGCCCTGTGAAGTGAGTAACAAAAGTTGAAAGGGTTGTTTCCGTTTCGGAGACGAAACTTCTTTTGATCTGCTTTTAAGGTTGGTGCGGCCAGGTGACAAATTACCCATCACCTAATTGGACACTAACAAAGACAACTTTCTAATTAGCAAAATGCACTTTCGGAGAAAAGCATCCGCTGATATATGAGCCGAGTAAATCTGCAGGAAAAGCCTCGATTTGTGTGTTTCCGTCAATGAAATTTTAATTAAATTCGTTCGAGAGAGTCTGTTATATCAGTTTCGAGATAGTTTCATTATGTAGACGACGTGTGAAACTCGTTACGAATTCACAAGTGAACTTTGGAACAAGTTGAATTCAAATGCTCTATGCCCACATACAAAATCGACGATCGTTAATGCAAGTTATTATACGAAGTGGAAAATTTTAGATCTAAACAAACCGTGGAATTTTAAAAGATCTGCCGTGGAAACGAGTTATTCTCAAAATCCAGTTTTACATGAAAATATTCTTAAAGTAATATTTATTCATTTATAAGCACAATAATGAATATTTTAATTTTTTAAATCATCAATTTTTTCAGCTTACTCTATCATAAATCATTAATGAATATTCAAAACTAAAATTGATTTAAACATCAAAACGACATTTACATTTTCACGATTTTCATGATTTATATTCATTTAGCGAACGATCAATCACAAAACGAAACTTAATTAAGCATTAAGCGCATTTTTTCCGAACGATTTCGCGGATTTTTTTCATAATTATTCACGTCCGCAGTGAATTACGAGCTCAGATCACCATTTTCAGACGCCGCGTATTTATTACGATCAACACGAAAACCCTTTATCGACCATGGGGTCTTAAAAGTGAGACCTCGAGCCCTGAAAAATAGTGGCAATAAGCGAACCACGGCCCCGAGCAACGGCAGTCATCAATCATCAACACCCATCGAGCCCGATGGAATATTAATGGCGACCAAGAATACGGAAAGCACTACGTGGAGGTCTGCTTTTTATTTTTTCTGCTAGGTTTTTTATACGACGAAGCATTTCGATTGCTTGAATGGACCTGATGTTTTATGGTGTGAAAGAAATTATTGTGTGAGAATCCATGCGAGTATTCCCTATATATAATAGCGGATTTCTGTATGTGTGTCTGTCTGTTCGTCTGTTAGTTCGTTCGATGACGCTCACGACTTTAAAACGACGCGTCGATACGATTATTTTTTTGCGTCTATAAAATTATTCTTCATACGTATACACTTATCGTCTATAATATCATGCTTATAAAAGTGTCTCCATTGACTTATGCAATACGTCGATTATTACGCAGTGGAAAAAATATTTGAACCTCCTATACATGTATATAATCACCGATGACAGATGTCTGTGTTTTTTTGTATATCGTTCCAATTTAGCCTGTATGCCGTTCAAATATAATGGCTATAATCGCTACATGAGAACGGCTATAACGCGAGCTCCGAATTTAATCTTTATGGTCATTATAATAACGGCTATAATCTTACATTCTGGAGACATTTCGTAAGGGCACGGTTATAAAATATGTTTGCATATATTCAATTTTTTGTTTTATTACATCGCGCAACGGCACGGTTATAAAATAATTTTGCATAAATATATTCAATTTTTATTTTATTTCGTAATAGTATGGTTATCAACAGCCGATGTTTCAACATCGGGCCTATATACTTATATATACTTATTTTAATAATACTGATTCACACGCACATCATCGGAACTATTCACCGAAAAAACAGTGAAAAACCCACCGATTTTAATCGTTAAAAAAACAAAAAATATTCCAAAATTGCGCACCATCCACAAAAACCTCCCATTCACAACAGCCTTGAACACGAAGCGGGAAAAATCACGCTTTTCGCGACGGACAACAATCATCTATTCGCGGCACAAAGGCGCGGCTCCCTTTTTGGCGTTGTTTGTATTCATTACAAAAGTGAAACGGCGCTCGTGTGATAAACAAACGCGCGAAGCGTTTTCATATTTATTTTTTCCCTTTTTCGTAATATTTTATATATATATTTATATAAACATTTTTTTTCGGCGGCGACGATTCGTCGTAGCAACAGGTGACACGGCCGGGGCCCGTTCTTTTGCCGAAACGCGACTTGAATGGAACAGTTCGTATAATGCCGCACTTTTTTTTGTGTTGCGACTCAAACCCGACAGGAGTTTTCGCTTTTTGACAACGTCGGAAGGTTCGTCGCAAAAAAATCGGTGGAATTTTGCGCCGGACGCGAACATGAATCGAAATTGAAATATGAATTGCATATTACGTTTCAATAATAATAAAACTCGTGTTATTATAACTAGTATCGCCCGATGTTAATAACATCGGCTATGAATTGACAACCATCCCCTATATATAATGGCAGATTTCTGTGTGTCCGTCTGTCTATGTGTCCGTCTGTATGTGTGTTCGTCTGTCTGTGTATCTGTCTCAATGACGCTCGCGACTCTTATATTCTGGAGAGATTTCGCAAGAGCACAGTTATAAAATATATTTGCATATACATATTAAATTTTTGTTTTATTACATCATGCAACGGCACGGTGATAAATTAATTTTGCATAAATATCTTCTATTTTTATTTTATTAAGTAATACTATGGTTATCAATTTGCAGCCGATGTTATTAATATCGGGCCTATATACTAGTACTATAATATTACGTAATAAAATAAAAATTAAATATATCTATGCAATTAAATTTTATAATCGTGCCGTCGCGAAATGTCTCCAGATTACAAGATTATAGCCGTTATTATAATCACCATAAAGATTTAATTTGAAGCTCGCGATTTTCGAGCTCGAGAATGATTTAAATAGCGATTAAAGCCGTTATTTTAATGAGCATACAGGCTAAATTAGAACGGCAAAGCCAGTAGTGACATTGACTGCCCGAATACTTGATTTGAATATTTAATATTTAATTAATAAAATCAAAATAGTTCATTTGTTATTGTCACTAGACATTATATATGCAAAGCCAGTAGTTAGTAGGTAATAAACATATCATATTATAGACGTTAAGTGTATACGCATAAAGATCATATTCGCGAAAAAGTCGCGAGCGTCATTCGAATGAACGAACAAACGGACACACACGGAAATCCGTGATTATATATAGGGAATTTGTATAGCGATCGATAGATAGGGCTTGTAATCGCAACCGTGGTCAAATGGTTAAATATCAAATTTGAGACGATCGAGTAGATGTTAAAAACGGAATCATACCCTAGCCATACCCACAGCTTAAACCATCATTACGATTGATAGTCCCCGCAATATTTCACTACACCACGGGCCGTCTACTGGTAAATGAAAATTACTGTAAATTTGTCCTCCCATCGATCTTTATTATCCATTAATTCGATTACGTATATATCCTTTCGTCTGATTGGTCGACTATCGTCCAAGGTCGATGCCCAACCAATCAGTGCCAGCCTTGTGTAATCGGATGGGCTTAAAAATAATTAAATTGCGCGACTAAGCGCCCATGTGATGTGAAAAGTGCGTCATCGGCGAGTCATCGCCAGTTCATTGGGTCAGTTCACAGACAGTGATGGGGATGACTAATAATTGACACCATTCTCGCTCTCAAAGGACATACGCCGACAAACGATGGGGTAGTGCTTTGAGACCGACGTTCGCGTGAAAACGTATAGGATCGCATGGGGTGGAAAATGGAAATGTGCACTTCCGAATGCATCCGAAGCAGTTTATACGATGATATTGGGTTTATGGGATATAATTTTTATTGTTTTTTTTTATTTTTTTATGATTTACAAAGCTGAGTTCTGCGTTTGTGATTCTAAACATATTTTTAACACATCGCGACACTCTGATGTCAGCAATGCAAATTTTTCTCAGTTTTTTTTTATATCATAAGGCACGTCACATTTGATAGATTAAACATTTAATTTTTAAATAATACCAACGAGGGGATAACAAACTGACTGTTGACGTTTAATTTCAATAAAATAATGCGTTTTTCGTGGAAAACACGATTACACAAATGCTGCATAACGCAAATACCATGTTTTATTATTTCTTGTTAAAAAATTAAAAAGTATTTTTATCTCATATAATTAATTTTCGCAGTATATTTTAAAATTTAACCAACCAATTTGTTTTTCGGTATGTTTATTGAAATAAGACTGACTGTTCGATAATATGCATATTTTATATCACTCGTTGCCACTCGTATAAATAATGTTGCCTTTTAGTTTATATTACGCTAAGCTCATTCTAGCTCTTCAGTTCTAACCTATTACTGTTTATGACATTAATAAAGATTCAGTTTTTGTGGTCAATGTGTTTAACAGCGGAGGATTTATTTTCAGCTAAGATATAAATACCAGAGATACGAAGAAATCGTGATTAAATTTACATGAAATTACACGATTCCGATTTCAGTGAAGAAGAGTAGGTAGATGCTATTTTGATTCACGAATGGTTTAATTCTTATTGAAGTACTAGTATATAGGCCCGTTGTTAATAACATCGGGATGTGTCTGTGTTTATTTTAAAGTCGATGCCTGTACCCGATATGAATATTTAATATTTAATTAATAAAATCAAAATAGTTTCTTATTTATTTGTGACATATAGGCAAAGCCAGTAGTTATTAGGTAGTAATAAGCATCATATTATAGACGTTAAGATAAGACGACAAGATTATAGCCGTTATTATAATGACCATAAAGACTAAATTCGGAGCTCGAGTTATAGCCGTTCTCGTGTAGCGATTATAGCCGTTATATTTGAACGGCATACAGGCTAAATTGGAACGATATACAAA
>JAOXNN020000089.1:5107308-5134672 GCA_028571205.2 Hydropsyche betteni | reverse complement strand
AAATCGCGACCTCCAAATTTAGTCTTTATGGTCATTATAATAACGGCTATAATCTTTGTAATTTTTATTTTATTACGCAATATCATGATTATAAATTCACAGCCGTTGTTATCAACATCGGGCCAATACATTATCCTCTATATATAACAAACGGGCATCGACTTTTCGCAACGGAACTGGTTTAAAATATTTTTGCATAGATTTAATTTTTTTATATATAATTACGTAATTCACAGCCGATTTTATTAACATCGGGCCTATATACTAGTATAAAATAGTTGTGTTTTTTTTATATTTCGAAGTTTGGAAATCGATAATTGTGCTATCTAAAATATATGTATAACTATCGGTAGTACCCAGCGTTGCCGGATGTGCCTTGTGTGTGTATGAAATGATAATTTTAAAATTATTATGTTGTGCTGAATGATTGATGTGACGCAAATGGGTGAAATGTTTCGTTGAACGTTTTGTAGTTGGACGGTTAGTTGGTTATGTATTGAATTTTGAATATTGAATTCTACAAAAGACTAACTGAACCCGGCAGACGTTGTCCAGCCAGTCTGTATTATAATAGCTTGATATGATTCTATGAATTGCGTAACCAAGGCAAATAAATTCAACAAACGACAGATCTTCGACTCTTCGTACTGATTTTTTTTTGTTTAAATGACACACAAACCTTCTTGACAAAAAAATTCATATACATGCCAATTTTCATATTGATCGGTCGAACGGCATTAGAGTGAAACGACTTTAAATATATTATATATACAAACATCCATTTTTACATATAATATATATATACAGATATATAGATAAAATAATGAATATTTGATAGGCTAATACAAAATAAATCAAACACTAAGATAGTTATACGATCAATTTGCGTATTCATAATTGATGAGTTGTTGTTATTGAACAGCATATATGTCATTGAATACTATTGACAAACGTTGGTGTTAGCCCATATGTCATCGAAGTCTCACCATTACGTTCAATATATTGACAGTTATTGTAAACTAGTTACATGTTTGTTCAGTGCAACATTCGATGCATTTAACGATATTATTTTCAACCAGTTAACTATACAATAGAAAATAATATTATATATAGGTATTATAATATATGCAATATAAAATTCTATTTCTGATAATTTGATCTCATTATAATACGATGAAGTTTTTATATTCAAATAAAGTGATAAACATTAACCAAATTAATGAATTAATTATTAAAAATTAATCCTTTATATTGCATTGTATTTTGAATTTGCTGCAACGTTTAAAATGTGATTATATTTCCATATATCTTTAAATAATCCAATGATTTTTCAAAATCGCTACATTCTGTTTGCACTGAAAAATTAAAATATGGTCGTTTAAGGCGGTAAATTTCACAAAAAATCAATTCAAATTAAATTATTAATTTAAATAAAAAAAAATTTTTTTATTCACACCATGAAAGGTTAAAAATTTTATAATAATTATTATATATAATACTACTACGAGGTTATTTAGTGTAGTTATATTGGATTCGTTACCGGTAATCAAAGTTAAGTAATGTGTGTCAATATTAATTCAAAATTTTATGAGACTTAAGTTTTTCTTATTATAATGAAATAAAAAAAAAATTATTAAATTTTTTACGTTATCAAAATTATTTTGTTTTTCAATAAATGATTGAAAGTATAAAATTTAATATTTATAATTTTTTTATTGTCATATTATCGATACACATAAGAAAATCTACTGAAGAATAAAATATTCAACTCAAAATAGCCTAGAGACATCAACGCACTCAAACCGCAACCTAAAAAAAAATCACATCAAACAAAAGAAACACCGAAAAAGCAAAACCGATTAATAACAAACAACGCAAAATTAAAAAAAAATACACGATTTTTAAAAAAGAAAAATTATACGAGCAGACTCAGTTCACCTGTGCCGAAAATAGCGACGGCCGGGTCGAACCCGCGTCAAAATTTCACGAACTTGAAAAAGCGAAGAAATGGGCCGGCCTTAAAGGGGGTGGTGTGAGTCCGCCCTTCAGAGGGTTTGCGGTGGGTGGATGGGTGGCGATTTATCACCCGTTTTGTCTATTTTTGATGGCGTCGGGCGCTTTTATCTTCGCGTGTCTCGGCGACCAATGGCCGCCGAATTAGGGTAGGTAGGGTTTGAGAGGGCTTAGATCTTGATCTAACTGGGACAAGGTCTTGGGGGATTGACGTTGGAGTTCCGAGGATTGTGGAAGGTTTAGGGCTGGAGGATGTTAATTTTTTGTTTGATTGTTTTGTGGGCTTAAAATATATTATGATATAAAAGTATAATATATATGTTCTATAAACGCATCCTATTACAGTAATTTATTTAAATTTATATAATTTTTCATCATTTTACATTAAATTAATCGATATTAAAATCTTTTATTTAAAAAAAGAGACCATCAAGGCTTCTTTTTATAATCGAAACAAAAAAAATGATACAAAAGAAAAAATACAATTTGTATTGAAAAAATTATCTAATATCACAAATTATGATTCGAAATCGACGTCCTTTGAATTCTTACAAAATCAAAATTAATTTCATATTGTATTTAATCAATCATTTTATCTATTCACAAAAAAATATAGATCTCATTACAAATTCTATACAAAAATAACCCAAATAAAAAAATCGATTTATATATTTAAAAAAAAAATCATCCGACACCAAATCCAATGACCTCCGAACTCGAACGGAATCGTGAACGATAACGTCGCCAGATTGCGTTTTTGGGCCAAATCAGTGACGTCCCACAATAGGTCGAGGCCCTGTCGAAAGCGAAAGGGCGAAACCTTAAGGCCCAGATATTTTTGGGCTGATTTAAGACGCCTACAACCTTTATAATACATCCCTCTATAAATACTCTCGGTACGTCCGAACAACAATGCGCGAAACCCCGCGAGTGCGGTGGCCAAATGTCAAGGAAAATCGCCCGGAAAAGCGACTTTCCGATGATGAAAAACGAACGGAGCTGCGTCGAAAAGAATGAGGGGCCACGCAATATAAGGAAGCCGGCCCTCGAGAATGAAAAATGACGGAAAGCCTTTTTTTATGCCCGGTCTTTATTGTGTACACTTTTGTTCGGCTGTGAAAGGATGACATTCATGCGAATGCGCGATGTGCTGCCATCGACGGGTGCAGCGTTTGAAAATTCGGCGTTTTTTCGACGGAAATTAGTTTGAAAATTTAAGAATCGCGCGCTTTCCGGGCAACGATACGACCGGCATGAATTATTCAAATCGCGCCGTTTTCCGTGCGCGAAATTCGCGCGCCAAAATCGAGGTTATGCCGCAGAGACTTGGTTTTTTTCCGACCCGTTCATATTCCAAATGCATAGAATTTTATAACAATAAACTGGTCAGAAAGATGAAAATTAAATAAAAAAAAAATTGTATAATACTATTCATAGATATTCTGGAACGATTTTCACATATAGAATTCGTACTACGCGTTTTTTTTATAATAATGATTTTTAATCTAATTGAAAAGTGACAAAAGTCAAAAACATAATTGCCATCCTAAACTATCCCATCCGTTAAACGTTATTACTAACGCTCAGTAGCGACAAATGAATCGGTCCGTGTGTATGTGTGTATATAATTAACGACAGCGTGTTATGCGGTGCAAAATGGCGAGCGGAAATGTGTGACAAATTGTTTCAAATACCTGTCATTCCACGAACACGGTGTCGCAGCCGAGCCCTGCTTCCCCTTTACATGCCCCGACGTCCCCTAGTACCCCCCCCCCGTAATTCCCTTAATACCCCTCACCACCGTAGTAGCATTTCATGTTATTCAGTTATTGCCAACCAATGATTTTTACATGAAAAACCTGAATGTTATTTTTTTGATAAAATTATAAAGAAACCTAGTATAATAGTACCCAGTAGATATAAAAAACTTGATCTATCCGTGTATTATGTAAAAAAATATTGAAAATAATTTAAAAACCATAAAAAATTGATTGTTTAATAAATTTTTTATAAATTATAAATTTTTAAACTGCCGATTTTAATAAAAAAAAGGTTTTCCATACATGCTCAGTGTATATTAGAGCGTGTCACATTCACCCCCGCTTTCCCCCACGATCGTATAAGTTACAGGGTTAACGTGTCGCGCGAATTAATATTGACTCGTCGTATACGTGTCGAAAATTGAAATGCAATCGATCGAACATTCATAAAATATACAAAATAATACCTAAAATTTAATTAAAATAAATAAAAAATTTATAAATCCAACGCGCTTGACGAGTTAGTTCATAAGCGCTGTGAAGTGATTCGTTAAATTCGTTAAATTCCAATCGCGCAACTAGCAAACTACAACATAAACTATTCGATCAGTTCGTAAACAATATTAAACCAATTAAAAATAATTAAGCACAGCCAGTCCGGAGTGGTCGCCCGAAATAGTGAAGCCTCAAATATTGAAACCGGCCTCTAATTGATATTCATTAAGCCGGACATTCCCAATAATTGTTTTGGCCTGGATCCGTCGAAATAAACTTCTATAGTGGCGCACAACACGAAAATACAATAAACCGTGTGATATTCGGGGCCGAAAAACGGAAAATACGAAACGGTAACGAATCTAGGATAAGTCGCGGCAAACGCCCGGAAAACTGCGCTTAACCTTTTCGTATCGAAGGGTCAAAGGGTTGTTGGGAGGGTGATGGAAAAATTGTCTTTTTATTTATCTGATGGGATTTTTTCGGTGCTTTTTCTTTTAGTAATGAGATTGTGAATGATGATAATGTTAAGAAGTCGAAACGAAAATCGTTCGATTGTTTTTCTGGTGTAGGAAAAATTTGGGTAATTCTGTTATATTAAACCTTTTTCATCATTATTTTGTATTTATTGTAAAATAATTAAAAAAAAATTAAAACATTCATCAGATTAGATCATTTATATCAAATGTTCTAATCTGGTTTGTTTAATTTCGTGATACTATAGTCAATTTAAATTCTTATAATATCGCCCTCATTTGTTGTTATAGTATTGTAGATTTTTTAATAGAAAAATGCTATAAATTTTGAATATACAGGCGGACCTCGACTTTCGCACATGATTGATTCCTAAAAATGTGTGCAAAAGTTAAATGTTCGAAAGTAGAGGAATGTAAAAAAAAAACACCAATAATCGGTATTTAAAATTTTCATTTTTTAAAAATTACAATGATATAGTATATATTGTGCATTATTGCCAAAAAATCTAAAAGAACGATTTTTTCAAAATGTGCGAAATAACGAATTGTGCGAAAGTCGAGGTCTGCCTGTAGTTCTATTCTATCTCTTAATGGTAAAATATTTCTTTTTATACACATCGAAAACCTTGTTTTACACAAAATATGATTATACTAAACATAACATGTGAACGGTTATTAATGTTGTGTGTACTTACAAGCTTGTAAATATAGTTTTCGAAAATACGATGGTATTATAAAAAAAAATCGACTTTTTCCAAACTATCACAGAATTATTCGTTTCACGATTTACCCGAGCTCCTTTTATGAATTATCTATTGTACAATTTATATCGTCTTTGCATTCAAAATTGAAATCAACTTTACAACCATACTCAAGACAAAGCCGTTCACGCACTACGTCCATTTAAAAAAGTACAACTCCCCGCCCGATTCACAAAAAGCTCATGCAACACTATCCCCCAAATCTCAATCGTCAAAGACAATCCACGTATTCGCACCCACGACTTAAACACCCTCGCTTTTTCCCGGAATAGCTCCACTTCACTGCAGCGAATTTCCCAGTATCCGACTTCATTATTCATCCCATTGTTCCTGATAGTGGAAGAGCGGTGCAAGGAGGCTCCCACGCGAAGATCCGAAGCTCCTCCACGTGGGAGGAGCTTCGGGCCACGTGGGAGTCCCCCGGCGTGGGAGGCTTCGACGGTGGGTTAGTTTTCCGCGAAATCGTCTCAGGATCTTAGCGCCAGGACGACCATAAATCCTGGTGACAAAAACACGGGGCGGTGTCCGATCGCGTTTCGGTTCGCGGTAGTAAGTTGTAGGCTTCTCTTCGATGTCGGCTCTCTATATAGTGGGGATTTATTTACGCGTCTGGTTCACGGTTTGTAAGGGTGTTAGGGTCGGTGGTTTAGTTTGACGTTCGAATATTTATGTGGTTTTTATAACGAAGTTAAATTGATGGCGATTGTGCGAGTCGATTTTGTGTCCCGGGTATACCCGGGAATGGTATAAAGGTAGTCCTCAAGTTACGGTGGAGATACGTTCACGAAACTCGGTCGTGAGTCGAATTTTTATAACAATTTTTTTTTGGTAGTTTTACTTACTTTTATTAATACAATAATGAAGTAATAAGTAAATAACATTTGAAAATCTTTCACTGTTTGGGTCCATCGTTTCAAATTTTTGTATTCCTTGATTAATTAAGTTACAAGCAGTAGGCATTTCTTCCAATACGAATTTTTTTGACGATTCTACACTCCTCCGTATTTATTTCTCACATCTGTTTTCTATTTAAAAAAAATAATAAATAAAAAAAAAATCTTATATCTTATATATTTAGAAAGAATCAGTATTAAAATTTATAATATTCCAAATTTTTTAACTTCAAACAGCAAAAATTCATGCTTTGACGAAAAATTAAAGATTGATATACATAAAAAAATAAGCTGCACTATTTGTTGTTTGTACTTAAAGTTTAAACAAATTGGTTTTTAAATATCATCAGTGTTAAACGATAGGTAGTCTATCTACTAAATAGATGTGATCATTACATTTTGTCAAAGGAAAGTTTAAAATACAGTTCCATGAGTGCAATTTTCATTAGAAAAAAAATTTTTAATGACATCAAAAAAGCCTTACACAGAAGTGAACATAATATAGGCCGTATATGATAATAATGCATACATTATTTATATACCTTAAGTGCTAGCATGGAAAAACTTTCATTCACGTAGAACAAAATTAAATTTAAAATCTTCCCCGTAATGCAATAAAATTTCAGCGCAGTTAATGGAAAAATCACATTTCCAAGCACTCAAACAACAAAAAATCATCATCCCACGACCTCATTCGACATTCACATAAAACCACCACTTATCCCACCATCGCTTCACCCAAACAACACCATTACACAAATCCGCACCATCGAAGCGCAGATTCCACAAAAGCGAGCCCATCAAATCGCAGAACTACACAGCGAAAACCGACTTCATTACAGTTTCAATGCATTGTTTTTCGATAGAACCAAAACGCCGACAGACACGCAATGACTGGGCTTCATAACGGGCCCGGCTGAAACTGGAATGTCTGAAAATTGCCGGGACGTCCGTCACGGGTGTGCTGAATAAATGGGCTTTTGTACACGTTTGCTAATCCGGATTAAAGTATCGGCGCGGGTCAAGTTTGGTCCGGTCGAGTGAGGTTAAGCCTGGTTAAGGTTCGGGTTAAATTGGAGGTATGATTTTGAGATTTTAATGGTGTGAATTTTGGGGTTTGTTCTGTTAAATTGGTCGGATTTGGGTTGTGTTTGATTTTTGGTTCGAAGTTGGAAAATTTTTAATTGAGGGAAGGTTTTGATGTTGATTTTTTTAAAATAAATTGTAGGTGTTTTAGAAAGTAGTGCTTTATTTATGAGAACTAAATTAAATTAAATTTATTCTGATAAAGTCATTTATGTGATAATTTACATGTGATGTAATTAATAGATAATTATGATCAAGCACTTCTGAATTTTAATAATTAAAAATAAATATTCTTTTAATATTCAAACTCTTCAAAATTTACCTTTCTCTTGACATTAATTTCAATGATATTAATAGTGTTATTACAATGTAAGCATTTTTGAAAATTTTAAAATTACAATGAACAAAATTTATAAACACTCCAAATTTAACCTAATATTAAGGTATACCGTGTTCTCCGGAAAATAAGATCTGGTTCTCCGGAAAATAAGATCTGGTCTTATATTAATTTTTCGAAATCATGCTTGGGTTTATTTTCGGGAAAAAAAGTTCGAGCGTACGACAATTTATATGCCTCGTAGGTACATGTGATATTTCATTCAACGATGGTTTGCTCATAAATAAATAGCTCAAATACTTTTCTTTTAATAAAATACAATGATTTAATTAATGAAAAAATGGCAGGGTTAGAAATCGAACAAAAATATGCAAATATAAGTTTTATCAAAAAATTAACAGATTTAAGTAAATGTAATCAAAGAAATCGAATTAATGTACAAAATATTTATTTTATGTACCGAGACACCGAATCAGAACCACCAAGATGGTTCAGTCACATTGTCGGACATTTTATTACCAGGTCTTAATTTCGGGATAGGGCTTATTTACGGAATAGGATTGAAAAAATTCTTAAAATTACAGTAAGGCTTATTTTCGGAAGAGGTCTTATTTTAAGGAGAACACGATAGTAAAAAGTCTTATCGTATTTTCAAAGGGCCGTTTCAGAATCAGTTTTTTTCGGTCCTTTGACAAATCTGCGATGTTTGGATCAGATTGTTTCAATTTAAAGTTTTAAACATCGAATTTGACTCGCATAAGATTCAATTTCGAATCTAACAGCTTCACACAAACAAATACCTCAACCATCGCGATACACCTTCCGATTCCCAATACAAAAAACCCGACTTTGAACCCCAAATTTCGCGAGCGCTCTCACATTTTTTCTAACCCACGAGACACGGCACGAAAACCACGATGGAAATAATTCAAAGAGATTATCAATCTTCAAACACGCAATAATAAAGGGTGCGGTCGTGGCCCATCCCAGATTTTCGTCCGCCATCAATTATTCGCACAGTGTAAAAAGGAACGGCCGGCCCTAAACGTATTTACGTTTCGGCTTTCGCAGACCCCCGACAGCGTATATCAAAGTTTCCCAACATTTCCGCGGTCGTTGGCCGACTTTTGGGCGATTTTTGTGAGGGACGTTTGAGGGGTGCGGTGGCCGGGTTTATGGTTCGCGCTAATTGGGCAGGAATTCGTGGGGTATGAATAGTTATGATGGGGTTTTTGGTTATGGAAGTATTTTGGTTGTTACTGAATAGTGGGAGGGTTTATTCAGTGTTATTTATTAAAATTGAACATTCGGATCGGTGAGTAAAGTTTGGAATATAAATTATTTACTTTTATCGTATTAAGAGTTATTATAGACAGATGGGTATTTGTTATTATTATTATAATATCGAAATATTTTTAAGTGTTTTTTTTTAACATAGTATTTAGTGTACCTACTTAATATTATGAATAATTAGAAATATTTTTCTTCAGAATTCAAAGCACATATGATAATATTGATTGAAAATTTTCAATTATTACGTAATAAAATACAATGTACGAAATGAGATTTGTCGCCACAAAACAATAAAATTAACGAATCGTTAAATTTTATTGCTTTCAAGTATATGTTTTATAGAAACTCTTAGGACACTAAGTACTTAATAAGTTTAAATATTATCTAACTATTATATATTTGTGAATATTGTTAGTTCAATTTAAAATATTAATTTGAAAATATTTCAGTAATTTATTTCAATATTGTCCATTTATTTGGTGATAAATATAACTAAGAAGTAGTTGAAATATTATATTTAGTATGAACCAATCATTAATTTAATCTTATAAAAATTTTCAGACAAAGTTAGTTTAACTAATCGATAAAGTATTAATATTAAGATTGAATACTAATAAAATAACTAAAAAAACTATTAAATTGAACAAACTTTAGATAATAAAATAGTAATAAAGCAGGACAAACGAGAGCTTTCGTCTGAAAGCATAAAAACTATAAAATTTAAGTCATAATCTTGACTACCTTAATCCGATATATCAAAATTTTTTTTAATCTAATTTTCTATCATAAATTTCAAGAAAAATCATTCGAAAGGCATTAACCAACACCCGCAAGTTTTTTACTGATAAAAAATCAACAATGTAACACTTCCTCTCAAAATATTTCAATCACAAAACGTCATTTAAAAATTTCGCGAACCACCGTTCGCAAAACTCCCGCGCCAAGCACGCACGAAAATAAAATAAAATAAAATAAAAACTAACATCTGTTGTATTCCCTCGGAGGCTTTTTTCATTTTTTTTTTTATATTTTTTTATTTTGAGGCGCTTTGTTTCGTTATTTTTTCGGATCCGGGGTCCGGCTTGACCCCGGCCCGCGAAATTTAAGTCTGCGCCCACCACTTGCACCCGGGATATTCTCGGAATCGGTTTTACGAAATCGCATAAATTTCGCGTCGTATAATATCGAAATTGGTATTCTTGCGCTATATTAAATTTGTGTTATGTGGGTGTGTGTGTGTGTGCACGTGGGAGCGATCGTTTCGTCGAAACGATAAAAGAGATTCGGTTGAAATCGTATCTATTCTGCAGTTGTATAATTGAAAGCGTGGGTCGTTTTGTGTTTGATTCGAACCATTATATAATTTTTTTTTACAGCGAAGCTTCTATACGAGTATATTATACGTATTGAGAATCAAAGAAATTGAAAAAAAAATCTTATAATAATTTTATATGTTTAATACCATACGAAAATGAGATTTTCGAATTGTATATAGATTGCACACTCCAAATTCAACCTTTTAAATATAAAATTGAACCTTGGTTAAATTTGATTTGCTTGAGTTTCAATTTGAAGTATAAAAGCTTTGAAACTCTTTTACAATTTGCAATATGAAATCTATCTGATTCTTCACAAAATTTGATTTTTTATTATGTAATGTTTTTAGAGTGCTGCTTTTATATTTTTTAAAATTTCCAATGTATTTTTAAAAATAGATATTATGTGAAATAAAAGTATGGAAGTGTTTCTTCAGTGAATTTTCAATGAAAGTACTTTGAATATTAAAAATTGGAAGATGATATAATATTTAATTTGTCACACGAAAGAAAGTATCTTGAATATTCACATAATTAAAAAGCGAAAATATAGAATGAATAAAAGCGTCGTTTGCAAAATACAAATAATTATAATATCTCCAAATTGACAGTCAACAAGCCAATTTGTTATTTAGTCGCAAATACCCATTTGATTTGTAAATTAGTATTTGTGCTTAACAATTCGATTCAGAGAAGTCCGTACGATTACTGTCTCCATGAAATGACGGATCGTTTTCCGTGCAAATTGATTTATTTCATTATTCCTTCCGTTGCCGTCAATGAATATTCATAACGCGAAATTATGCTGTTAATAAACTGGTGGGATTGATTTCAAAAATAAAAATATGAAGTGATATTTAAAAAAAAATCCAATTTCTAAAAATAACGAGTTTTGATGTGTTTTTTAATATCGTCATAAAAAGTATTCGTACGAGTATTTTTGGACGGTAATACACTTAACATTTTTTCATTCATACAAAGTCAAGGAAATATTATATTTCTATATGAATATTTGATATTTTTATATAAAATGAATTATTTTTCGCAATATATTATATTTCATATGATATTTTTGTTTTTATAAAAATTGTTATCATATTATATATCAAAAATATTATATCAATTTCATGACATTGCTTTTTGAAGCCATTAAATATTTTGTTTAACAACTGAATACTCAAACAAGATTCTAAATTAATAATTGACAAATCCTACTTTGACCGAATAATTTCAATTGGAATTACTAATTTTTTCAGATTTCATATAATCTTTTTATTTTTTTGTAAATAATGATTTTTTTGGTTTATTATTAAAATAATCAGACTAAAAGTCATTAAATTCGTCTTGAATGTTCTACTTTAGGTATCGGCAAACTCCAGCCCGCGGGCCGGATCAGATTTTCAAAACTATTTTTTAATTTTAAATTTGATTTTTTAAATAGAATTTCCCTACATAAATATCTTGCAGTTTATTATCTGGTCCATCCAGCATCAATTTTTAGGTTAAAGACTTAAAGTTTTCGATCTCCGATCCAATCAATACGGCTACAACAACTAATAAATTGCAACATATTAAAAACACCAATCGAAACTCCACATATAAAAACAACATTCAAAGAAACCAAATAAACAATCCGCCCTTAACTTATCGACGATTAACGATTCCCAACATGGCGACACTATTCGAGTCGTTCGCGCGATCCGACCAAACGAAAAAACATTTTTCCTGACGAATGGAATCCACCCGACCGCGTAATGGCCGCGTTTTATATACGCGCGGGGTATTTACAAGCGTGTATACCCTCGCTTATGAGAGTACATATGGAAAGTGAGAGTGAATTCGCATTATGAAGACAAATGTTGGCCAAGATAAATGCTCGGGCGGTGCGTCAAAGTGTGTACGCCGACGCAAGAATACGGTAATTCTTCACGGTTTAGGTACCGATGGGGAAATTTAGGTGTTTTCGAATGTTTTCAGCAATCCCGTGTATATAATAGTGGATTTCTGTGTGTGTATGTGTACGTCTGTTCTATGACGCGTGCGACTTACGTGCGACTTCAGACGCGTGGATACGATTATTTTTTTGCGTCTATAAAATTATTTTTCATGCGTATATGGTCTTTATGCGTATAAACCTAACGAATATAATATCATGCTTATGAAAGCGTCCCTATTGACTTATGCAATACGTCGATTATTACGCAGTGGAAAAAATATTTAAATCCCCTATAAATTAATATAATCACGGATGACAGATGCTGTGTTTGATTGTATGTTGAGGCTCTTGACTTATCGTTACAATTTAGCCTGTATGCCGTTCAAATATAACGGCTATAATCGCTACACGAGGACGGCTATAATGCGAGCTCCAAATTAAGTCTTTATGGTCATTATAATAACGGCTATAATCTTATTATCATATCTTAACGTCTATAATATGATGCTTATTACCTACTAACTACTAACTTTACCTATATGTTACAAAAAAATAACAAATAAACTATTTTGATTTTATTAATGAAATATTAAATATTCAAATCAGGTACACATTTCGGGTTCACACAATCGGGTTTTCACATTTTATCGTTTTCCGTTTTTTAACAAATCCATAGCCGATGTTATAAACATCGGGCTTATATACTAATTTTATAGAAAAACTAGCGGTAGTACCCGGCGTTGCTCGGGACGTAAAGTTTAAATCAAATTATTTTTTTAATTTAATTTTTGCGGACCGTCCCGTTTTGATTTCTGAAAAATATGGTTACCCTATTTTAATGATACAAAAACCTTCTCCGCAAAAAAATACAAACACATGCCAATTTTCATGGTGATCGGCCGAACGGTGTTGAAGTGAAACGGCATCAAACAAATATGTACACAAACATCTATTTTTATATTTATCTATAGATACTTTATATGTTTCAATTTCCGATTTGTATTATGGCTTGCGAAACGAATCTATTGTGCGAATCGAAGTGTGATATTTCAATAACGCAATATGGCTGACTAGTCACTTACGCCGGATTTCAATTTAACATCATTTGTTTATATTTATGATAGCAACCCTGATTTTTCATATTTGTAATCTGAAATCTTTGATATTTTTAAGATTAATTTACTGTTAAAACATGTTACAAATATGACGAAAGAAAGACTCATCGAGTAGTTCCTAGAATTTTTGGTTTCCATATTTCATTTAATGGGTTCACTGTTCAAGGATAAGTTAAAAAAAATAAATTGAGGGATCAATTGAACGACATGGACGTGGTTAAGTTAACGTTAAATTTGATCTGTAAAAGGTCGAATTTGGTATGCAAAAGTTGTAGTATCGATATATTCAATAGACAAATTTTCGAATCAAAACTAACAGCCTCATCATTGTAAATTTGTCAAATAATAGTGGAAATGAATTATTTTGTTGTTTTACAGTACAATATTAAGAAAAGTGATAAAACTCCACCCGGCGAAAACGCGTCGCGTAAATTGCATACAATCAGGCGTTCAACATTTCTTTTGTGCTGCCGTTAATGGGATCATTTCGCGCTCGTTTGCTAATAAAAACGCAATTTAGAACATTTCGCAACACAATACAAGACGACTCGTAATGGCGAAAATGTTAAAATTTCACGCTCAACCCGGGCGAAAATTTAAATTTTACATCAAACGCTAAACGATGATATCCCTCCCTTATAAATAACACGATTAAATTGCAAAAATCGAATCAAACTATATATAATCATCGATTAATTCTATTCCTTTCGAGCATTATACGAAAACGAGGTTTATACATAAAAGAAAACCTTCGCAAGACGGACCGACGGTATCGCGTGTTACATCACGTCCGCTTAAAAACGTAACATGATCAATGTTTTCCTATTTGCGCGCGAAAAACTTTTATGTTGTACTTTTATGAGAGGAATAGCCTATTTACATGGATTTCAATGCGGAATCTGACGAGCGCGGAATATCCTCTATTTTCCGCCGAGGCCTGGTACTATCGTATTATCGACTTTTCTCTTTTGTGAAACGAGAACATTCACGACAATCGAATACCCACGAACAATGGCCGCGCACAACTATGGCCGTTCTCTAGACAACTACATAATTTTCCGGTTATACTCCGGTGTTGTGTTACGCTTTTTTCGTTCTCGTTAAAGCCGTTGTCGTTATTGTGATTTTTATCTATTTTTCGTTTTTTTATACTGACATAGAGTCTCTTTAGTTGTTTGTGTAATTTTTGATGGTTTTTATTTTAAAAGTAGTTAAGAAATCAAGTGTAAGTAAAATTCCTATGATTATAGACTTGTTGAATTTGTCAGTGTATTGAAGTTGAGTCGATGTATGAATATTTTGAACTCTTTTTTAAGACTTAATTGGTTTGTAGTATTCAAACAATTTTGACGTGATCATTTTTTGAAACAAAAGGTAATTTTTAATTATTATTATTATTATTACAATTTTTTTTCTTATAATTGATATTTATTTGAACTAGATATCATGATGATAAAATTGGAATATAAAATATTATTTTTTTAACTGTCGAGCAACTGTCAATGCAACTAATTATTGGACAAAGATTTTGATAAATTTTATTGATAAGTTCTAGATAGATAAATAAAATTAAAACAAAATAATGTAAAATCAAATCAAATTTCAAAGGCTTTGATATTAGAATATTTAATATTATGACTTTCACAAAATGATTCCAATGATCATTCAAAACTTTTTTATCAAACCAAACGCAAATAACTAACAAATTCAGACCCATCAAAAAATTTCTGAAGAACTATCACAAAATCAAAAACTTTCACACCAATCAAACAACAGACCTTCAAGCACACGTCCTTCACCGTTTTCGTCACATAAATATAGCAAATAATATTAAATTTAACGTATTTTATTAATTGCCCAAACGACCAGATGGTGTACCGGAGCCTAGGTCTCTCGATTAAAATCCGGCAACACGCAATTCGACCGAATAAAGTAATTGCTCCGGTCGGGAGCAATTTCCAGAAATATACAAAACGAACTAATGGAAATGATTTAATCTGTGCCCCATACAATATTCAGACGATTCAGATTGCGCACGAGAATCCATATGCTCTCGAATGCGAGGCGCGCTTTGCATAATTTTCATCATTTTAAGCGTTCGTAAGTTTTCATACTTTGAAACTGACGAGTTTGTGGAAAAGTTGACGTTTTGCTTATGCTAATGTTACGCAATGTTATCGAAATGGTCCAGGCCGCGAAATAAGCACAAATTTTGCGTCGTCATCGAAGTCGTAGTGACATCTATTGTAAAATTACGAAAAAATGTCACCTGTCAAAATGTCCCTTTTGTCGATCTTATGCTAAAAATCGGAGAAGAGTTGCATTGGTGAGATCTGAGTGTTGCAATGTGATTCAAAAGTGCAATGAGGAGCAGAGATGTAAAGTACCACGATGGTAACATCCAAACGAAACCGATCTAAAACTACGTTTAAATTCAACATCTTACAAAAAAATTCGACACTTTTCAAATCAAACTCAATAAAATTTCATAATAAGTTCCGGTACACAACCACTCGATCCGGACAACTCAACTCGACATATATGAAAGCGCCAAAATTCGAGAACAATGCATCTAATTCGACTGGCGTTGCTCAAATTTTCCATTATCGGGAAAATACGGCTTCGAGCCGCGCTAACGATTCGTCTGCGAAACGGGGCGAAAAAGGCGGGAAAATTCAAAAAAGGTTAAAAACAAGGACAAAGGGGGGCAAAAGGGAATCGGCCGTGTAAGCAAGCCTACGGGACAAAAGAGGCCTCGCCGCCTATGGGTAGTCGACCGTGTGCATGTATATTAAATGTAGCAGGAATATTTATTTTTTTTATTTTTTTTCCAGGTCGTATAATATGATGTCGTATAGGTGGAGGTCCTTTGATGTCGTTTCCCTTTTGATAATAATTTTTGGTGAGCTTATTTTTTTATGTGCCGCGTGGACTTTTCGCATAACGAACTTCTTAGGTGGGCGCGTTTTGTTTGAAAATGTCGCCGATCTTTTTGTAATTAATTTTTCAAGAATTTCATATTGACGAAATTAATATTATGTCGTCGACATTATATTTTTGTATAAGATATTTACTTAGGGTGTATATATATTTTTACAGCATAATGAATATGTTACTTTACTATTCCGATGCATATTAAGATTCACTGATGAAACCTAAGATTTACTAATATTTTGTAACAACAACATATGCGTTGAATTAAATATTGATATTAATATTGATGATCAAATATTTTTCTCATTTCTTCGAACTAATGAATAACATCTGTATTCAAATTTTTAAATTATCTGGATAGTACTTTATTTTCAGTACCTATTAAGTTTTGGTCTAACCAGTGAATAAAAAACAACCCCTAGAAATTTTTGTAATGTCTAATAATAAGGTATATTTACGGCACTTTTCACTGTACAAATTTTGTAAAAATAATAACACGACTGTGGCAAACAAAAATACTTGTGATGTGTACAGTAAAGATACAATTAAAGTTAAAATCACTGAGTTATGATTTTCGAACTTCAGATCTGGAAATTTTTCGTTAACTGATAAACCATTGAGCGGGCTGCCTTTGAAGACTGATGACATGTTACTGGCCATAATCAATGCTTATCCACGTCAAAATTTCAGAGAGATCGTGTTGAACTGATAAAAAGTGCGGTATCTACATCGCATCAGGTTGGTTTCAAAATACGACAAAACTTTTTCGTTGACCTAACATAAAGAAAAAACATTCAATCTCAAGCACGCGATTTGACAACTATTACACAAAATGGCGCCGTCTCGACTTCAAAAGAGACTACAACAATCTAATTTCCATCACACACATAACGGAGCCTCCCGGAGAAGAAACGGCGACTAAAACAACAAAAACAAAACGCACATTCGGAAAAACGTCGAAATCGAAACAGTTATATTACGAGAAGAGTGGCGATCGGAAAACCGATACGCGGGGGCAGGGCTATGAATAAATTTTTTGCGATAGCGCACTTACGGGCGATAATGGCGCAGTTTCGCGTGTTCAATAAGCGGTCTTAACGCGCGTTTTAATATTAAAACGTCATTAGTACCAACCTTTCCAACCTCGCCCCCCCCCCTGCTTCCCTTCCGTCCCGCTCCGATGTTTTTGTGTTGGAGGAGTGTAGATCCAAAACGTGTCATGTCGGTTGTTGAGGATGTTAATTTTTGGATGAGTTCATCGATCACTATCGTGGTCGGTGACCCGTATACGTGTCATGAAAATTTTTTACGCAGATAGTTGATGACACATATGTGTCACGATCGGCCAGCGGCTATTATACACTAATACTATATGTGTGTCATCGGCCATTTGCGCAAAAAATTTTCATGACACGTATACGGTTCACCGGCCACGGAGTTGTGAAATTCGATTTTACGCCCCTCGTTCGTGTTTTTCCCTTCACCATAGAGGTAATTGAACGACGACGATGCAAAAGATGTCCATACACCGAATGAAAATGGGAGTGCTTCCTCTGTGGCCCGTTTGGGAGCCGAAAAGGGCCAGGAAGGGCCGAAAGAATAACGCATGTATATTTTATTCGTAACCAGAGGCAAAATGGCGTTAACCCCTTACGGAGCAAATTTTTTTTTTGTTTTATATAAAATTTAATTCATAAATATGCTATTTGCTTAAATTTTATTTATATATTAAATTAAAAATTTAATCAGTAGATTAATATTATCATCTCATTTTGATTCAATATAAAGTAGGTTGTGATATAATATAATAGTAGGTTTTTTCTTCAGAACTATTAATTCAATAAAATTAATATTTATTCTTAAAAAAGATACTTTAACATTTTATTTGACTATTTTAAAAAATCTTCCAATTCTATGACTTTCAATAAATTATAACAAAACTACATACAATCTTCAGATAAGTGAGACAATCTTACTTTCATTTCGCGATTCAAAACTAAAAATATATTAAAAAAACCACAAATAAAAGACTCACCACTTCCCACAGCAAAGGGTTAACATCGCGCCACCGGATTACCGTCACCCTCAGGGGTTGTTAATTTTAAAATTTAATTATCGTTTAAATTAACGAGCCTCTCGAATTTCGCACGCTTTCGATATTGTGTACCGAAACGTCCACCTGGTTGTTTGCGAATTCCTGAATTTTTTTCTTTTTTTATTTAACACAATTCGATTTTGTTTGTTTGATAGTATGCGATGCAATTAAGCCATGGTTCAGCTAGCTGATTTATCAATATGTTTTGGAAATGATTGAAATGGATTGGGTGAAATGAAAATCTTGCTAGTTTGGGTATTATAATTGTATCCATTTAAAAACCATATCGCTTATTTCTTAAACGAGTAATGGAAACTATTGCGTTCTATTATAAATAGTCAAATAAAAAAAAATATTAAATTAATTTATTAACTGCATATGATCAAAAATAAATGGTAATATAAAACGAATCCGCAAACCGCTCGTTTTCAATAAACAAAAATTGATTCTTCCCGCCACAGTTTAAACACGCGCGCCATCAACGCTGCACCGACAAACCATAAAACCGGCAATTCAAAATCCCCGTTTTATTAACACATCCACCGACGAATGTGTACATTTTTAACGAAGGTGGACACGTAAAAGCTCGGCCAGTTCGTGACTAAACGGTTAACTATTAGCTTAACAACGGCGCGGTAAGTAAAACCTTGCAATAGTCGATATATCATCCGGTCTATCCTGGCCGACGATAGTCTTCTGGAACCGAAGGCAATACGTTAACGTCTTAGTTCCTATAACTCACCATTATCTGGATTTTGTTTATGCCTATGTACGGCGCATACATTGTGTATTAGGTACGTGTACACAAAATGGCGTCGATCGAGAATGTACTGCGTTCAGATAAGCGGACGCCATGTTGTGTCTGTTCGTATTGAAAAAATTGTTCGCGTTTAATATAAATTTTTATTGATGGATTCTTCGGAATGTAAAAATGTATAATTTTATAAATATAAAATTTCGCAGAATACGTAAAATGATCGTAAAGATCATTATGAATTCTATATATGTACGTAAAATGGCGTCTATATTATATAGATAAAATATACACAACAAAAACGATTGTTTAAATTTCACAAGGATTTTCTATGATAATTTTTTATAATTTGAAGTTATGAAATTGCGTAATATGTTAAAAGTTCCTTATAACTTTTTGCGAATATGTCACTTTAATGTTTGAACTTTAAAAATACACCAACCATCACCATTAGTAGTAAAATTTTATTATTTGAAACATTTTTAACATCCACCATATATTAAATGGAAGAAAAATTTACACATATATTTTTTAATATAAACCAAACTCATGTTATTAACAACACTAAAGTAATGCTCGAGCGCTAAACTTCGAACGCTCCATATTTACACGCGAACGAAAATAAAAATACGACTTTCATATATATATATATTTTCCGCAATAATTTCGCACATTATTCGAGTATGTATAATATTGAGTTACGCTAGAGCGACTCCTCGAATATTTAACGGCGAAATCTCTTCCCCTTTCCACAATTATAACTCACGTTCGACTCACGCTCGAGCGAAACTAAAGAAATCGCACCGTATGCATACACAAACATACGTATATACATATATATTTTGCGAAGAATATGCGAAATATACGTACGGCCATTGTGCTGAAGGAGCACGGCGGAAACGCGAAATCGTATTATCGAAAAGTCCTTTTTGGCGGGAAAAATTTCGCGCCCGAGGCCCGGTTCGTGCAAAAGTTCGATTTCGAATCATAAAAAAGGATGACTCTTTCGATGACGGTGCATTTTTCGCGAAGATGCAATCGTTGTTGTGCATTGTGCGAAATTTTCCGCTCGCTCAGATTTTCCCGGTTCCGATTCGAATGCGAAAAAAAAATACTAGGAAAGTGTCCGATTGTAATTCGATTTCGTTGCAGAAATTTATTTTCATCTTACTTTTGAACGTCGGTGTGTAAATAATAAATGATTTTTTTCGTGTTTATTACGCGTTGACACATTGCGGAGATGTTTCGTGTTTTCCAAATTTTTTTTTGAAGGGAAAGAGTCACAATTTTGCGTATCTAAATAAAAAAATATGTGTAACGAAATTTCATCATTCAGACAGACACACGTTGAGCAAACGCCTCACCGTTAACGGTGACGAGAAACGTGTCACGTCTTTGTGTCAACCCTTTACGTTTTTTCGAACAGGAAATATTATAATTTCAAAAATTCTCCAGTTACCTGTAGGACACGACATTAACATCTATGTAAACATATATTTTTTATTTTCATACACAGCAGAATTTTTTATATCGCGTTTTTACGGAATTCTCCATATAAGGAAAATTATGAAGCAACAGATTTTAGTTTCATTTGTGTTATGCTATCTTTATTAATAATTCAATGTACTTGAACTGACAATTTGCATTTATTTTAAAATTTTAACTATCAGATTATGCAATTTCGTGAAACGTTAGATTTTAGAGTTTTCTAAACATAAATACGTTATCACTTTTTAAATTTAACTAAATACAATACTACCAATTGTAGGGAAAAATAGTCAATTTTTCTAATTAGGAATCCTGATAGGAAATAGATCAATTTTTTTTTGTTTCCTTATAAGTTACTAGTGGTAGTACCCGGCGTTGATCGAGACTCGGCGTTTTAAATCAAATTATTTTTTATATGGTGATCGGTCGAACGATATATGGGGGGACATTTTTTTGCGGACCGTCCCGTTTTGGTTTCTGAGAAATATGGTCATCCTATTTTGATGATACAAAAACCTGCTCCACAAAAAAAATTTGTTTTATATAGGTGGGAGAACATTTTTTTGCGGACCATCCCGTTTTGGGTTCCGAGAATATGGTCACCCTGTTTTAATGATGCTAACAATCTTCTCCATAAAAAAATAAATATACATGCCAATTTTCATGGCGATCGGTCGATCCGTATTGGATTAATACGGCAACAAACAAATATATATATACAAAGAAACATACATCCATTTTTATATATATAGATGTGCTAAATATAAATATCTTGAAACGGAAGGGCCTAGAATTGGATCACTTTCATTATTAGAGGCACATATGAAAGAATGAGAAATTCATAGTGAGTGTGAACATAAGCAAATCTTTCATAAACCAATGTACATGCTTCTATCTTAGCTCACACGCTTACAATTAAACTCACCATGGAGTTTCATCCTAAAAAATACGCAAACTATCACATAAAAACTCACATTATAGTGTATTAAACATTTGAGGTTAAGCACTAGTTTTAACCTCAAACTTAAAACATTGTACTAAAACCATTCAGCGACTTCAAAAACTATAACCACTCGATCCATTAAGTGACTTTCGAAAGGACCTGCCAAAAGTGGCGGCAAACGCCTAAAAACTTGTCCAAGTTCACAACACGCGGTCGAAAGTCCACCGCGAAAACTGAGCGCCAGACAGCGGAAAGCAATCGCGCTAGAAGCCCGGGATTAAGCCGGTTTTGAAACATTAGACGGATTCCGAAACGCATTATTGTAATTGGGATTAGGTTATGCGCGTGCAGGAGTTTTCCCGCGCGAAAGCCTCGATAATGTACGAGCGCCGCCATTTTTGAGCGGCGCCGTTTTTCGGCTCTCGTTTTTCGGATCCGGGCTATTTATTTTTTGGGCGTAAGCGTCTCGTAACGGTTACACGCCCCGTTTGCGTTTTAAGTGAAATTTTCTATTATTCAAAGCGCTAGTGGATTTCGAAGTCTGGGACTCGGGCGGGGTAATGTATTGGGATGCTTCTTCAATTGTTCAGTTTGATGTTGATTGCGAAAAAGTTGAATTTGATCTGTGATATAAAAGCTGTATTGGGTAATCAGTGGAAATTTAAATTTATATTGTTAATATGTAAAAATAAATAGGATGAAAAAATGAAACGTGAAATTTCACACAAAAGTCTCGAGGATTTTTTTTGAACAAAACCAGAGCAATCGCAAATTTACAAAATCATAAATAGCGCCCGAGGGACCGGCAATTTTCATAAGCCTTAAACAGTCCCTCTCAAAGGCACAAAAGATCCCGAACTTCCGCCATATAAACCAACAACCGCACTCGAATAAACGAGCCAAAAATTATCTCATTACACAACAATCGCTCCGAATAAATAAAACAACCCCCCGTCAGACATATGTAAATGGCGTCGTCGGGTAGGCGAAGTTCCCTACATTATTAAGAGGGCGTCCCACTGGGAGGCTTCGACGCGTCGAAATGGCCGCCAAACTTCCCTAGGAAAAGACGCAGGCTAAGGGACAAGGGAGGAGAGGAAGAAATCGGAAGATGGGAGATACAGTTTAGGGAGGGCCTCGTCTTTTGTCGACCGAATCCAATCATCGGTGGTCAGAGATCTCGGACGATCTCGACTCTTGTCCATTTTGTTTTGCGATGAAAAGGGTCCTCCTCGGCGAAGGGACTAGGAGGACTCTCTGGATTTAATCGAGATTTCATACGGCGACAATAAAACGTATCCGATTTTGTGTGTATGTTTGTGATTTGTGCTCTCGACTTTGATAGGATTTGAAATGTAGTTTTTATTTTGTTAATGTATTTGGATATCAATCGATAATTAGTACGAATGAATATAATGATTTTTAAATATTGACACCAAAAGTTTCTATTAATGTGAAGTATAAATATCAAATTTTTAGGTTAGATAAAAAAAAAATTCGCTCTATCAATGACGTTTCAAATAAAGTTTGAAACTTTTAATTTTATGTATGCTTTAATTTTCAAACAATATATAAATCTACTTTTTTTTCATTTTTTCGGAGAAAATATTAATCCCCCCCCCCCTTTGCAATTTGTGCCCCAACTGTTTTTGAAGTCACAAATCGCCCCTGAATATATATGAAAAATAAACAAAATACCTCAAATGGACGAGAAAAAATTATCGGAAAAAATAGACTGGTAAAAATGAGCACTCGATTTAAAAGCAATCCACTAGAGGACTCATGAAAAAATATACGTCCCAATCGCAATCATCGCTCTCAATCATCCTAGAAACGATTTTCATTCATATTTCCAATTGCACAACGTTTTCGATATATTTTATATCGAATAATTTATACAAGCATCAGGAAATTCCTGTTAAAAAATGACTAGCCTCGGCTTAATCGACCGTAACGTTGGCTCGTTGAAATTGTATAACTTTTCATATAAATATATACGATTTTATCATCAATAAAACTGTTAAAAGAACTTTTAAAGTTTCCGTTTAATTAAAATCATATAAAGCTAAGCGGAATCTGATGAGATAATTGAAAGAAGTTTCGCTTGCGTTCGACTCATCAGATTTTCTCATTCGCGGAGAGGATCGGTGCAATTTTAAAATGTTCTATAGAATGTAGTTTTCAGGATAAAAGTGAAAATGAAAAAAGCAGAAAAAAAGGAATACGACGTATATTCGCGTGTGTTTTCTCCAGGCTTTTACGAAGTGAGCTCAATTTTACGCGCGACTTGGCGAAACGTAGCGATAGGGCAGACAAATTATTCATAGAATTTTTTTCCAGTAACGTTTATTGACCCCTTCGACGCCGAGCGAGCAAATTATTAAAAGGGAAAATAAAATTTTAGTTGTATGAACGTTTGTCGCTTTTGTGTGAAGTTGATGGCCAATTGTATTATACTAATTGTTCGTGGAAAAATTTCCGATGTGAAAATAATATTATACGTATCGCTTACGAATGGTTAGATGAGTTTTGGTTTTTTAAATGGCTGTGAAATTTCGATTATTTTTCGTAGAAAAGTTGATTATCTAATAAAGTGAGGTTAATAATATAACGGATTTTATGTAACGTAATTTTTTTTGGAAATTAAACATTTATAAATATGTGGAATCAAAAGTATTATAAGTGAAATTGTCAATAATTTATTTTTTTATAATCAAATTCAATACAGTGAGACCTCGTATTTATGTGGCTGAAATTCACATTTTCCTGCTGCGTTCGATTTCTGCAGTTCCGTTTCATTTCAGTACAATTACTTATTCAATTTCGGGTATATTATTGCTTACCCATTTCGAGCGTCAACAAACAGATACACAGACGGACAGACGGACAGACGGATACACACACAAAAATCCACTATTATATACAGGGGATGAATTCAAATTCATTTAAAAAACTGTCGTTATAGGGGAGCTTACTGTACATTCCCAACCATAACACCTATATACCACCATCGCCTTAAAACACAATCCAACTCATCACGCACTACAATCCCACACGCAACGCGACTTTAGCACACCGGACCACCGCGCACAAGACAAACCCTCGCACGAGCGATAACCCAATTAGCCCCCGGCGGCGTTCTTCCTCCTAAAATATGCACACAGCCTCAAATATCACTTTGGCATAATTCGATTGCATTCGAGAGCAGCTCTCGTTGACACCGCAAACACACACACGCCGTTCGCAGGTTGACATTCCGTCTCGATGGAGGCTTGTTTGCACACCGCCGACGCGGGATTTGCGCAAATTGACTCAAGTGCGCAAAACTCGCGCCGCGCAAAGGCGTAATCGCTCCGTGTATTGTATTTTCGGTTTTAAGTGGGGTGGTTTTTGTGTGTGCTTTTCGTGTTTGGATCGGTTTTTGGGATTGGTTGTGAATGAGTTTTTGGTCGGGTTTGAACTTTTGTCAGCGGCGGGTTGACTAGTTATGTGATTGTTTTGTGAGTTGTCAAATTGGTTAAGTTTTATTTATGATTGTTAGATGGATTTATTGTGAAAACTAATTAAGTACTAATATATTTTTAATGATAAAAGTTATTAGAGATTTGATAAAAAAATGAGTTTACATCAAATAATAAAAGTTTTATTTATAAAATAAAAATAATTTCTTTCATTTACTATCGTTGAAATCCAAATGTGTTTTATTATTACATGCATTCATTATGTGATTATAATTTTTTTCAAAAAATTTACCATGGTCTTGGAAACGCAGACAATAAATACATTTGTAATGCTGATGATTTTTTTCGTTACCTTATTTCTTTCTCTTTGCTCTATTAAATTTGTATACTTATTTATTTTGATATAATCGTATTTTATATTAGTGTATTTTTTAATTATATTATGTAAGTAATTTTATGTATTCAACATACAAGGTTCGAAGGTAAAAAAATGAGTAAAAAAAAAACCATCAAATTAAAATAATTTTAGACCAATGATTCATTAAACGACGACCAATTTATTATTTAATTCAATAAGTAGAATCTAGTAAATATAAAAATGCAAAAAGTTGACAATATATAATAAATAAAACATCCCCTATCCCCTATATATAATAGCAGATTTTTGTGTTTTCGTCTGTCTGTCTATCTGTTCGAATGACACTCGCGACTTTTTTTTTCTTTTTTTTATGATGATGATGATGATGATGATGATGGTGATGATGATAATGATGATGTTGTCAACAATTACATTCCGCAATGGCACGGTTATAAAATAATTTTGCATAGATATAATTAATTTTTATTTTATTAAATAACAGTATGGCTATCAATTCACAGCCGATGTTATTAACATCTGGCCTATATACTAATATAAAATAATCCTAACAATAATCACAATTTTCCGGTGATTTTCTTTACAAACGATATCCGAAATAATTTTCCACTACACCTTTCACCGATGAACCAATTCAATATTCAACTCCACAGCAAAATTAATCAACAGCATACAATTAAAAAACTAAAACAAAAACCATCATCCGACACACATTCATCGTTCGATATTATAAACACCGTAAAAAATCAATCCCACCGAATCGCACACGCGAACCTTTGCAAAACCGAGCGGATCAATACCAAAGCACACACGATCCTCGAGCTCCTGGCTAATTTAAAACTGACGTGGTCCGTCATATTTTCGTCGCCTGTCCATCGGAAGGGTCCATCCCCGAAGGTGCGTCCTTCCCTGAAAATCCTCACCCCTGTTTTATGGTAAAATATAATATGAAGTGTGCCGCCTACGTGGCGTGGACCCTCGTTTGCCAAATTGGCCGGAAAAAGGCTTCTTGATTCGGTTTTTTATTTTATTTTTTTTCATTCGATCGCTTTTTTACGTATGTTCGAAATTTCGGCACGTCTCGAATCGTTTGAGAATATCGTAATGTGCTTGCGATTGTTTGCTGAAGGATATCGGATGGATGTCGGTTTTTTTTTTCTATAGTGATGGATGTTTATGTAAATTGTATGGGGTATTAGGTAGAATTTTTATAAAAATTATTTTTTATATGATAAGTGTTTCGTAAAATATTATTATGTAATCATAATAAGAGTATGTATGAGCATTTTTTTCATTACGTGATCGATGATGGATTTTTCGTTATAGTATTTTTGAATTAATATTTGTATGTGGACTTAAATTCGAATCAGAAATAAAAAAAAAATATTTTTTTAGTAATAAGAATGATTTTACAATAAAAAAAAAATTAAAAAGTGTTTAAAAGCTGTTTTAATTATTATCTATTTAGTATTTCCCAATGTGGGGCCTGTATCCCATAGACAATCAATTTTAATTTTTGCGGAGGGGCAATAGTCGAATCATCAATTTTTTTTTTTGTCAAAAAATGTGTTTTACAAAATATTTTTGTGATATTTTAAGCATGATTTTCAAAAAAAAATGGTAACACTATTATATTTATATATAAAAATATATATTCGACAAATAACTAGTGAGATGACTAATTCAACTATATTTGTTTTTAGTAAATAGGCCCGATGTTAATAACATCGGCTGTGGTTTAGTTAAGAAACGGATAACGATAAAATGTGAAAATCCGATTGTGTGAACCTGAAATGTGTACCTGATTTGAATATTTAATATTTAATTAATAA
>JAOXNN020000089.1:5093199-5103828 GCA_028571205.2 Hydropsyche betteni | reverse complement strand
TTTTTTCAAATGAACGACCCGAACCGGGACTTTTGACCCTATCCCCTATATATAATAGCGGATTTCTGTGTGTGTGTCCGTATATCCGTCCGTCCGTCCGTGTGTCTCGATGACGCTCGCAATTTTTTTCTTTTTTTATGATGATGATGATGGATGTTGATGGATGTTGATGGATGGTGATGGATGGTGATGGATGATGGATGATGGATGATGATAGATGATGATGGATGATGAATGATGATGATGATGATGATGATTTTTTTTTCCTTTTTTCAAATGAATGACCCGAACCGCGACTTTTGATGATGATTTTTTTTTCCTTCTTTCAAACGAACGACGGGTACACATTTCGAGTTCACACAATCGGATTTTCACATTTTATCGTTTTCCGTTTCTCAACAAAACCACAGCCGACGTCATCAACACCGGGCCTATACACTAGCACGAATCAAAAAAAAAAAACTCACGTTCTGTCATGATGGTGCGGATGTCCCGACGAAGATAACCTCCTGTGCAGGCAGCGCAGCGACATGGCGTACCCCTAGCAGCCCGGCGGGCCCCTCCGGCTCGCCGCCCTCCGGAGCGTGCGCCCCCCGAAGAAGGCGCCCTCCTCGTTGCACGACTGGCTCCGCTGGGGGCCCAGCATCGCCTTCGCCAGCTGAGACATGATCAGCCTCACCACCACGCCCCGACACCACACCCGGCACAAGGACGTGTCGACCCGCGACGAGTCAACACACGGACCGACGAGCGGCGGTTGGGCCCTTCTTTTCCGTATCAATTCCGTTCGCGTTTTGTTCGGTTTTCGTTCGGAACGGCGCTTAAATTGTTAAGTATGTGTACGCTTTCGGCTAATTTATTCAATACGATGCTACATTCGTCTAAAAATACGCTCTATTTTCAAATATCTATAAGTGCAACGATTTCAATAGGGAGTTTTTTTTTTTTTTTTTGTCTTTTTTTAGTTCAATTTGATGCAATCCAACGTTCTATCACTGTATAAATTTGTTTTGAAGGTCACTTATCACAATTAATTTGAACGATTTATTTTATTTTTATATCAGAAAATAGTGATTATTTGTTTAATCGAATTGACCTTTTTCACAGAAATTATTCATCCGACTTCGCGCTCCGCCTATATTCTTTTTTTATATTTATAAAAATTTTAAATATGTTATTATTGCCTTGATTATTAATATTTAGTGATTAATAATAATTTGTGAGCTTTAATTTTTTTTAATAGATTTGTTTCCCACTACAGAGGAGGAAGGGCACTGTTTTTAAAACTATCGAATTTAGTAAACTTATAAAAGTATCAACGGAGAAACAACAACGCAGCAATCCTTCGAATCGGTACCTGTAACAAACAACACATTTTTTTAATAATATAATATTTCAAGTAAAGTCGTTAAAATATTTTAGGGTCAACATCGATCCCTCATCACATCACACATAGTTTTTGACATTCACATAGAAATTTCCAGCCATATAACACCCGAGAAAAACTTTTCGCAATCCCCTTGCGTACATTACAAAAAAACGATCGGAATTTTTGGGATACGTATACACAATATACAGGTGTTATACAACGAATACGTTGTTGATTTATTCATTAACGGACGCTAGGCCCTTATTCAAATGAAGCGAGAGAGCGAGCTCCGTTTCACCTACATTATACATAGGGGCCGAAAAGTAAAAATCAATAATTTTTTTTTATTTATAATCAAAAGAGAGAAAAATATAAGTACGACTAAACAGATAATAAGCAATTT
This sequence comes from Hydropsyche betteni, assembly GCA_028571205.2. NCBI lineage: Eukaryota > Metazoa > Arthropoda > Insecta > Trichoptera > Hydropsychidae > Hydropsyche > Hydropsyche betteni. Next base: position 5,102,056 of record JAOXNN020000089.1, on the reverse strand, counting down.
AAATTATATAAATATTTTATTCATAATTTTCTACAGCTTTTACGCTTCAAATTCAATATTATACAAATCAAATCCAACCTTTAAACTTTAAATTCAACCTTTTAAATTTCAAATTCAACCTTATATAACTCAAATTTAACCCTTTACAAATCAAATTCAACCATCACAAATTTATTTTCTTCATTCTTCAAGTTTTTTTATGATTTTATGAAAAGTGTTTAAAAAAATATTATGTACATATTCACGGTATCTATTTTCAGATTTATTTATTAAAAAAAATTACGTGAAAATCACAAACTGAGATTATCAAAGTGAAATTGAAGAACAGATTGTATTTCATTGATTATTATGTCTAAGTTCTTTCAAAAAGGATGCTCGATTTTAAAATATGCAATAATGTTTGATGATTTTCACAGATCATTCAACTTTCCATAGTAATTTATCGTACACTACTTAGCAATTGACAGCAAATTTGACAGATTCCACTTTAACAAAATGGCTGCTATAACCTAACAAATTTCGAGCGTCCCTATTGAAAAACCCTTTACATTCAGATGGTTGAATTTGACTTATAAAAGGTTTAATTTGAAATTTAAAAGATTGACTTTGAATTGTGAATGCTTCAATAGTTCATTGACTAGTTGGTGATTGCACAGTTGTCCTATACCCGGGTCAACTGGACAATGACCCACTAGACAACAGTTCACATCACATCAGAACACCGTATTTCCATTGAAAGGTAATTCTATTCGGAAAAATCAAATACGGACAAGTTTTCGTCTAGTTTCGCACTTATCGTCCGCCTGTGTATTGCATTATATAAAGTGAAACGCACATGGCAAACACATTTCCGTGTATATAACGGAAACGGAAGGCCGGCTACAACCAGGCAACCCTGGAGATAAATCTTGGATCGGGAGGTGTGCAAAACCATGTATACATTATACAAATGGGGGTGCAGAAAGCGCTTACGGAGGGTACGTGTGTATGGAAAAGTTGGGCACTCTCATATGAAAAAAGTCCATTATAAATTCGATACACGATATGCGGTTGCTAAGAAAATTTTTCATGAATCTGAAACATGATAAATTAGCGGTAATAACGAAATCGATCAAATATTATATTTTAAAAGTGGTATATAAAGCGGGTATCAGCAACTTTTTTTAATATTTTCAATATTTAAGAAGACATTTCGGGTTTTATAAGTAGAACCAAAGCCATTTTTTTTTAATGTGAAAACTATGTAGTAAGTGATGCTCAAACACTATGGTGAAAAATAAATAATGGTTCGACGGAAAAGAAGGTTGACGCTTCATGATTGTAAGCATTGCTTTAATTATTTGGATACTATTTAAATGGACAGAATTTATATACGATTTTGGTGAGAATTTTTATCCCATTCATCAGAATTTATTTGACATTGGTCAGAATTTTAATCATATTTTGATCAGAATTTTAATCGAAAAGGTCAGAATAAATATTGGATGGTCAGAATTTTTGTTAAACGGTCAAAAAAATATTAAGAACTCTAACCTAACCTATTCTGACAATTTAATTTTTCACCTAATTATTTTACAATAGAATACAAACAAGTGCTCAATATAACGAAATTAAAAAAAGTCTTCTCTATAACGAAATTTCATCGCAATCCCGGATTCCAAACAAACTCAACCAACAAATTTCCGACATTGATTAAAAAAAAACATAAAATTTTCAAGAACCACCCGCACCCCCAGCAAGACGACGATCGCAAACAAACAATACATCAAACCAAACTACCATTTTCCCTCGGCAGATTCGAAACGGGACCGGGACCGGGACCGGGACCGGATTAAAGTCGCACTTTGCGTTTTCGCACAGCGGGTACACCGTATGAAAAGGTCCGCTCAGACCTTCGTCTTTGCGGGGGTGGAGCCCACTGTGCAAATATTCATTCATGTGTCCATCAAAATCAAACTTCAATTAAGCAAGATTAATTCGCAGTCACGCGAAATACACGGGCGCCGAGTGGGCCGTTCATGCGTATAATGAACGAGTTAATTTGGCGGTGTAGAACAGGCCAAAAATTATGAGCGAATCGACTTTGTTTAGATTAATGATCGGGGAGTTTGCCGATTTCGGGTTGTGCGTGTTTCTGTTGTTGTGTGATTTTTTTTTTTGTTTCGTTGAAAATTTTCAGTTTTCTGGTCGTGCTTGTGTATGTATGGAAGTGTATAGTGTATGTGATGATTTTAAATGAGATGAGGTTTGTGAAGGTTTTCGTGTGTGTGGATAGATTTTGAGGTAGCTCAATTAGTATGTATAGGGAATGTGGTTAAAGTATAACTTTCAGCGCACTCGTGTACTCAATTTTTTATGTGAAAATGGAAATATTTTTTTGATTCCATTCTTAAAAAAAATTTCAAGTTTTCCTCAAAATTATATGTCCTGCTAACCACCTTCAATCTCGTTTATCTTCGAAATTATAAAACGTCTAAAATATTTTTAGAAGATATTTATCGATCTTAAATATTGAATTATTGATATTTTTTCACGTGATAATAAATAAATTCCCATGAAAATGCCTATTTTCAAATTACTATACATAAAAATAACATAGATAATTACATTCATGTACTAACAGCTCTATATGTTGCGCAATTTTGAAAACTGTATTACTTAACATTTATTGAAACTGCTAGAGAAGACTTTTCAACACCACTGAACATTTGGGTAATTTTCAAAGAGCTGAATGTTGAAATAATTTTATATTGAATTATTTCAGATTAATCATGAATTTTTATATTGATCAAATTATATAATATATATTTATGCTTTGCGAAGATTGTTAAAAATTGATACATTTGATAAGGTAAAAATTTTAATCTGTAAATTGTATTATATGATTTGAAAGACGCAATTTTTTTTCAAAAGATTCCGGAAATTTCAACAAACTGAAACATGATATAATTCATTAAAACGGCACATTTTATTCATAAATGTAAAATTCATCTTCAAATACAACATTTCCGCCACTAAATTAGGTCTAAATGGAAAAATATGAAATTTTCATAAACGAAAAGATCAAAATTCCTTTTTAAAACACAACCAACGCTAAGAAGCGAAAAAAAAAAACAAATTCATAAAACCATCAGACCGAACACTAATGCGGTCAAATCGTCGGTGATTTTTCCCTTTTTTCAATTTCGCTCCGAAACGAAAAAAAAAACACAACGCCATAAAAAGAAAACTTCAAACCGAGAAGCGCCTGAATACATAAGCGCGAAAAGTAAAATATACGAAATGCGAAAAAATAAAGTCGGAACGTGGGGGGGGGAGGGGTGTCGCGAAAACGGCATAAGGAGGGCGGTCCATATCTGTTTTAATGATATTCAAATTGGATTATTGCATTACATGGTAATTTCGAGGGCGCCAACCCTGAGGACCACTTCTTCATCCCCTTACCATTCGCGTTCCGGCAGCCTGGTTTTGCAGCGGCCGCTTCTCAAAACTTTTGGTTGGATCGCATTGCAAATGATCAGGATAAAGCATATGCATGAGGTTATAAAGCCTACTTTGCATATTTTGATGGTAAAAGATTGGTAGATTCTTTATGAAAAAATTTGTTGAAGTATAGTGTGTTGAATTAGTCAATGGTTTGATGCTGTTTGTTGATGGTAAGCGGAAAAGGGGAGTGATTATTGAATAAGCAATTTTGTTGAATCGAGATGATTTTTATAATCAATCGTAAACCCCCCTATAACTTTAAGATAGTTCCACGTTATAGGGGGTTAATGTTTTTCAATTTATTTTTTTGTTGAACATTTTTACGTGTTAACTGCTCGTTTCAAATGAATTTGAAAAAAAATTAAAAAAAAATTGAATTTGAATGCATTTCAACGATATAGGGGGGTTTATTGTATTGTATTATATATGCATACACATTTTTTATCAATACGAGGTTGGCTCTCGGATAAGGTATAAAGCCTACACCCCCAATATTTGATGGGAAGACCTTGTCCTGCAGTGGGCGCAAAAAAGGGTCGAGAATGATGATGATGATGACACATTGTCTATTAGTCTAATTGTCTATTGTCTAATGATCTATTTTTAATATTTAAAGATTAAATGAATGTTTAAAATTTTTATTGAAAATTCTATTTTGATATCGATTTTTTTAGTGATAATTAAAGTTAAGTGATACGTGCAATGGTGAATATATGGATATGTGGCTTATACTATTGATAGAAAAAGTTTCAATATTAAATTTTTCCAGGCTTAACTTTTAAAAAAAAAAATCTTGTAATATACATTATATAGCTTTTTCACTACAGATCAACCCTAAAAATTTGTGATGTTATAATTTGATTTGTAAAAACTTTAATTTTGAGTTTAAAAGGTTGAATTTGGACTATAGAAACTGTATATGAACAGCAAAAACAAATCGATCACGAATATAAATATAACGGAATGTGATCAATAAAATGTTTATTCTAATTGATTATTTCTTATATTATTTGAGAAGCGTAGTTGTCAGAAAGGCCGTTCCCACTTTAGGGACATAACGACGCGTTTCGCGCTCTCTTCTCGGATAATTTCTTGGCATTGCGTCTGGCGTACGTGTTTGATGTTTCGCCAATAAAAACGAACACCAACAGTCAGAAAATTCCATGGTGCCATCACAATAATGGCCGGCAGATTCCTCGGTCAACATTTTGCCACATAGGCTCGCAAAACACGAACCGCACTACAATCAAGTGCCAACGTTCGAATAAATTTTCTACTTCGAAATAGCCTAAAAGAAAAACTGTGAAATGAATTCGAGAAAAAATATGTATTGTATATGTTACAGTCAAAGTGTACTTCTCAGTTCAAATATAGTTTGACTAGTTCAAATATATTTTGTCTAACCTACCTAGTTATTTTGTCTGACACAATCGAAATATGATTTAACTGGTCAGAGTCAATGTGTATTTTAATGTCAATTAACAAGCCAGTGTTGCCAATGCCACTGGCGAACCGTCTCGAAATCACACTATTTAGTATTTGAAACATTGAGAGGAATGATTATAGTTCATGGTTAAATGTAATATATGTCTAGATTGTATATCGTTCCTGAATTGTTGAAAAAAATCAAGATTTACTCAACAAAAATACAAAAAAAACTATAAATATTGTTGAGTCGAGTTAGTTACATCAAGTAATTAAGCATAGTTTCAGTGGTTTTGTAAAGGTTTTGAATTTTGAACTATTTTTCGATAAAGTAACATTGTAATAAATCGGCAATATGATTATAATGACACAAAAATTTCACTTGTCCATTAATATGGACCATTGAACGCAACTTGTCCATTAATATGGAATCAAAACTGATGTTTTTGTGAAGAATGCCTTGTTGAGATTATTCTATTATCAAAATCTTTTCAATAATTAAATATAGAAGTAAAATACGTATATAGTTTAATACAAATATTCTTTCGAAAATCTGAACTATCAATACTCATCTGTCAAGTTGAAAATACACTTTAACTACTAAGCACCAGTTAAAGTGTATTTTCGCTTGTTGAAATATACCATAACTAGACAATTTGTATTAAAATGCACTTTGTCTAAAACTTCAGACAAAATATACTTTAACTAATAATACACTTTGACTGTAACATATATAATTTATGATCCATGTAGTTTGAACCTTGCGCAAAAATTTTTAGTATTCCAGATCGAATGGTTACCACAGTGCGGATCGAGTTAGAGGGTGCCCATCTGTCTGAATTTGTGCGACACGGCCGATGAATATATCGCCCTCGGGCGTACCTTTTTATTATTTTTACGCGAGTCGGCGAAAAAAAATTGAAAAAAATGTGCCCCCTTTCTGTAACATTGTTTTTTATTCGTTTCCGAAAAGTTGTGTAATTCGCGCGTTTCGAATAAAGTTTCGATTATTACATAATGTTGAAAAATTTTGTTGCGAATTCATATTTTCGTATTGTTTCGATATAAAAATTTCATGGTATTATTTCTTATCAACTATTACGGATTTCACATTCCAAATTCAACCTGTTTCAAATAAAAAAACATTAAACTTTAAATTGTCATACTATATTGAAAAATTGAAAAAAAATTGACAGATGTCATTTTAACAACATGACTGCTATAACCTAACAAATCTCGAGCGTCCATATTGAAAGACCCTTTAAATTCTGATGATTGAATTCAAAGTTTAAAAGATTGAATATGAAAATTAAAACATTGAATTTTATTTTTTATAAGGTTGAATTTGGAGTGTAATAACTATAAAATATAAAAAAATCATTTCAAATCCAGTTGTCATTAGAATTTCTATAAAAGTTTCATCAAAAACAAAAAATGAATAAAAGAAACCAATTATAAATATTCAAAACGTCCAACCGGCGACACGATTTCGACGAAACTCGAAACAATTAAAGCAAAAATTCAAATATCCCAAATCGAACATTCGTCCCCGATACGAAAACGACCCGATTTACTTTTCATCGAGTGTTCAAAATTTGAAATTTTCAATAACCCGACCCGGATATTTTCCGAATCGAAAAAAAAAAACAACGGGAAATTCTATACAGTCGGCCTAATTGGGTGAAAATCGCCATCGGCAAAAGCTGTTGTTTCGTATGCATAATATAAAATATTCGAATGTGGGTCAAATGATACATACAGCGGGGGTTACTTTGCGCCGCCGTGTCGCGAACGAGCCAACAAACTTACATAATGGCTGAAAAATTTTCAGGCTTCTCGAAGGCATCCGATAGTTTTGTCGTGTGACCCGTTTTCGGAATGTTTCTCGAACTATTTTTATATAAAAATATTGAGCTGCGTAAAATTTTCAATATCTTATTAAAGTTTTTTATATAAATCGTTGAGATTTCGTATAGATAAATTTTTCGGAAGCATTATACAAAGTCGATTGTTGATTTTGGATAAAAAATCGTTGAAAATATTTCGAGGGATTATTTAAAAAAATCACGTTTCGAAAATGTCGGCAGTATCTTCGACAGCGTTCGCATTCATCAATTGTATGAAATTAATGACTCTTCGAAAGCGATGAAAATTTCGAGTGTTCTCGTTTGCATTTCGACAACGTTTTTGAGTATTCATCATGTCGAATTTCTCTTATATAAAATCCGGACAAATTTAATAAATTGTAACAAAACCGACGGTTGGGATTCGTTATGAATATGTTACGATGTATGCATTAATTTTCACACGAATCTTATGAATGATTAATAAATCACCATATTAATACTTCACTGTATTAGAATAATATATTATTTCAGCAAACAAAATGAATGAATATTTATTGAAACAAATGTGATTTTTTTCTTCTACTTAAGAATTTTCTAAGATATAAATTTTTAAAATTTAACAAGATCGTTTTTTTTATATTCGTACACACATTTTTTAGAATGAAGCAAAATAAATATATATCTTATTAAATTCGAAACGTTTAAATTTATCTTTATCACCCCCTAAGGACCGCTTACGCGATAATTTCGATTATATTTCATTTAAATTCTTAATTCATTCAATCTGCGGACGGTATTAATTATTTCCTTAACGACCTTAAGAATTCAATTACAAAAAAACCGACAAATTTATTTATATACAAAATTATTCATTAAATAAATAATGACATTTCAGACACTCGGGAGCACTTTTCTTGAGAACACACATCACGTGATTTTTTTTTATATCCGACATAATTTCCCCCATAAACCCGACACATAGCGAACCTTCAGCGTTTTCAGGACATAATGTGGCCGTTGCTTTCATATTGTAATGGGTCTACTTGCTCGTGGACTTATGAAAGGTATCAAAGTGTTCCCGCCCACTGTCAATCCTTCGTCGCGTTTCATAATGCACGAACGACGCCCGAATAATTTATTATTCTATTTTTTTTTTGGTATATTTCGCGTGTGTGTCTTTGGATTTTCCACGGAGAAGGAAAGTTTTTCCATCGCCGGTGCTTCCTTTCGCAATATAAGTTCGGAGATTCTCGTAAAAAGTGAACGCCAGGATGTTGGTCTTTCTTGCGTGCCTAATGTATATGAAAATCCTGGGTTTTGTTTTTTCGACGGGTGAAAATTTGGAATTGTGACGCTTTTTTTGATTTTTTATTATTCAAGATTGAATTTGAGCTGTTTTGTTGAGATTTCGTAGTATTATACAAAAAAATTTACAATTTGACGATTCTCATATAAATTTTGTAAAAATTATTATGATTTAATAGTCTTATAAATAAATAATATAAAAATTTCATCGATAGATAAAAACATAACAGTAAAACGTTTGATTGAAAATTTGGAAAAAATATCAGAATATTTTAAAAAAATCTATATTTTCATCGAAAGGTACCAACACAAAAACGTTCATTAATCAAAAAGAATCAAAAATCTTAAAAAAAAAAACAAAACAAATCTCTCTAGCAAATTCTTTGAAAAATTCTAATATCGACAACATTAAATTGCAAGTGTTCGAAGGATCGCGAACCAGCTCCGTATTCCCGGTCCATATTCGAAGGAGCCATTGATTGTTTGCCCATTTGCATAATAGCCTTTTCGGGCTGGAAAAAAGGCTTCGACGCTGACACGACCAAGGGATGGAAATCAATAACATTTTTTACAACCGAACCTAATGGAGGCCCCCTGATTTTTTGTCCTGGAACGAGGAACGAGAGATAGTGTCCTCGCTCTCTGTGCGAAAATTCCTCTTCCCTTCCGAAGGTACATAAGTACGGTCTTTTTCCAAAAATACACCAAAAAAATATATACAATTTCGACTGTAGATCGAATCAATATTTTATGATTTGCAAGCGAATATTGGACGCGTTTTTGTATTGGAAATT
>JAOXNN020000089.1:5072850-5088255 GCA_028571205.2 Hydropsyche betteni | reverse complement strand
AATTCGCACTAACGTCTCTCTGCCAGTCTTTCGTCGCGTCTTATAATCACTTTATCTATAATTATTATTATTATACAAATTCTATATAACCGTCTCTATAACTTTTTGCTAATAAACGCTGTGTCATCGGCTCGAAAACCCTTGGTTTCTTTAAGGAAACCCCTGGACCATCTACCCTTCCTCACACGTGAACAGGTGTTCACGACTGGATTCACCTGTTTCACCTTTGTGTCCAAATGATATCCAAATAAAAAGTAACGTTACATAAAAATCTTATTTTTTTGTTTGTTGATTGTATATTTCAACCAAAAATATGAATAAAACTTTTATAACAGCACAAAGTTATTTCAAATACATGATTAATTATAAAAAAACTTGCTTAAAAACTTTAAGTAAAGAGAAACTGGAGTTTTTTCAGCGTTTCTTGTTAAAAAAAAACGATGCTCAAAGTAATTTTAAAAACATTTCTGTCTAAAGCTATTATATTTCGATCGATGTTTAAAACATTCTGATATCTAATCGATTTTTGAAATTAAGATATGAAAACGAAACCAAAGCAAACAATGACCGCACATTGATGAAATCACATATTTTACAAAAATAATAATATTTATTGACACCTATTTTTATGATCAAATTTTCTGATGACTCCATTTCAGATACACTCACTTCACTTAATTCCACAGCACTTGTGAGCTTTTCTTAAACAATAAACACTTTTCTCGTGTTATAAAACTTATGGGAATTCAACATTAATAATAAGATCATGAAAAAATAATAAACGCGTTCATATTATATTTATCATAGAAACTGCGACCGAACGACCGATACTTGAGAAAATACTAAAAGGTAATTGGACGTCATAACCAATTTTTATTTGAATTATGAAATTTTTCTTTTTTTTTATTAATTTATAATAATAGTTTTTTAATATTATAGATTTTCAAATTAGGGTACAAAAACAAAACTGAAGGATGTACCGAACAATGGCCACTTTTATAATCCAGGGAATAGACAAAAAATTTCAAAACATCAAAATTTCACGTATTTCTATTTATAAAATCCTTTTTTCAGTCATACAGTTTTAAACATACAACAAAATCAATAATCAAACCGAAAAAAATCTGATTAGAAATATCGATTTGTCGGTGATGTTCTGATTTCCATATTTCTTACACGTATCAAATTTCCATTCATCAAGTTATAGATTCAACGTATTCAAATCCTCAATTTCGTTCTATAAAAATTGATTTGCAAATTGAAAGGTTTTCAGACAGTGATCGATGTCTTCATCTAAATATCGCATCGAATCGCGTTCTATAATATTGCAAATAAACGTTAAAGTGTACGTATATTCTTCATTTTCAAAAAAAAAATCACATTCTCATATAGAACGACATAATGCGATTTCGAATTAACATCACATATCCAAAGAAGACCTATCAATTCTCTAATGATATGTTTGATCCGATTTTTTTAAATTTAAATAAAAAATATATACGCGGTTGCTAAGCGAGTTAAAATGTAGGGTGACCATATTATTTAGAATTCAAAACGGGACGATTTGCAAAAAAAAACTGTACCTTTATAAAAAAAATGTGTTGCGTAAAAAAAATATATATATATATATATTTTTCTTTTGAGAACTATTAATATTGCATATTTAAATTTAATGCTTCGGATTCAACTTTTAAATTCCAAATTCAACCATGAGTTACTATTATTAAAAAGTTTTCATAGTAATCAATGAAATTTTTATTCAATGGTTGAATTTGATATATAAAAACTATATTATAATATAATAATATCATGATATATATTTTCATTTTCAGTAAAAATTGCTAGTAAAATATACATAATAGCGGATTTCTGTCTGTCTGTCTGTCTGTCACGATGACGCTCGTGTTTTTTTTTCCTTTTTTCAAATGAACGACCCGAACCGCGACTTTTAAATGATGGTGATGATGATGATGATGATGATGAACAAATGAGGTTTTATTAATTAAATATTAAATATTCAAATCGAGTACACATTTCGAGTTCACACAATCGAGTTTTCACATTTTATTCTTTTCCATTTCTCAACAAAACCACAGCCGATGTTATAAACATCGGGCCTATATACTAGTAATATAATATAATAATATCATGATATATATTTTCATTTTCAGTAAAAATTGGTAGTAAAATATTATAATAAAAATAAAATATTTTTTCAATACAATTTTAAAAAATAAAATAAGAAATTGAACTTGAAAAATACTCAATATATTAATTGAATCAAAAAATTTAAACGACCATGAGACAGAACCACAAAACCCCCAGAAAAAACGCCACAGCTTTCCCGCCGTCTTTGTCCGTATCTAAATGAGATGAAAACTGAACGTCTCAGAAAATGATGAATTAAACTTATTAAACTTTTTTTTTCGAGAGCGAAAAGAGCCACAACAGCCTTTCGTAATATATACCATCCCCGACGTGTACCCGAGAAAAAAAGAACACTTATATTTATATAATGGGATCTTACGTAGTGCGGGGGCCGAGTTCGAGATATTATCTATAAAACTAATTATAAGTCGGGTGCCCCGGCTTCAGCCACTTGAAAAAACTTCTTTTTTCAATATGAAACTTTTCACCTCCCCGGGGCCTATCAGGCTTCGCGGGGTGAGGCCGAGGAGTGGCCACTCGACTGCTTCGAGACAAGAAGGGAAACTGTATATCTTCGGCGAACTCGCACTCGGCTCTTCTTTCGGATATCATACTTTTTTCGAGGGGGGGGCGAATCTTTTCTAATAAGCGATTAGTGTGGGTGCGAGTTTTTCGTGGAATGTCGTTTTTTTTTGGGAGTTTTGGTTTTTGGGGGTTCGTTCGTTTGGTATCAATGAAATTTGTGTTCGAATGTATGTTTCTGGAATGTGATTCAGGTTTTTTTGTTGTTTGGTTTTTGCAGTTCTGAAAACTCAATTTTTTTAATCGTAATATATTATATGTTTTTCTTCTAATATCGTTGTCTTTCAAAAAAGTACTTTCATTGTACTTTTATTCAAAAAAAAAAAAAAAATGATTTGTCGTCATTACTTGTGTTGAAAGTTGTATTATACTTTAATATCCACCTTCATACCAATTTCACCCCTAAACAAACTCCACCTTCAAATCATACCTCCTACAAAATCATCTCCACACACAAAATCATTTTTACACCAAAACTACTTTAAATTTCATTTCTATCCGCAAAACCATTTTCAAACTCATCCCAACGTCCAAAATCATTCTCACACCAAAACTACCTCAAAATCAACTTTTATCCCCAAAACCATTTTCAAACGTACTCCCACATCCAAATACACCCCAACCCTATATTTCATGTAATTTACAAACCAGAGCTCCTGCCGATATGCGTTAAGTTGCAAATGAGGGATTCGGCAGTAAAAAAAGTGCTAAGCGCCAAAATTATAAAATTGAGTGTCTTTTATTTACTACAAAAATTAGTATTTTTACAACAGAAATTAATAAATAATTCCACATTCTCTCAAAAGATGACAGTACCATGTCGGGTTACTCCTAGTTTTATTTGCATCTAAATTCATGTAAAATGTTTTTTTCGAAAACTGTTTTTCTTAATATTTCCAAAAGTTACAAATGTCGCTTAGCACTATTTACCGCCGAGCCCCAATTTATTATATAAGTTATATATTAGTCATATATAAGTTACGTTGCGTAACAATTTTATCTCACGATAACGAGCATATCAAATCCCACTTAATTTTAAAATTGGTACAATCCAAATAAATTCGAAAAGATAAACTTGAACATTCGTGTACACAGATTCGATTACGATTGACCATTTTTATTTTCGTACAAACGTAACATTTGAAAAGACCGAATACGATTATGCGTGTTATTTTTAACGCGGGCATATAACGATGACGACATTTTGCTTATCGTTTTGCATTTAACATTAAAGTACTGATCTTTATTATCCTTGCGCGGACATTAACGCCTTTAGTTTAGTCAAAGTTGTACGTTCCCGGGAAACCGATAACGTAAACGCTCACCCGGAATTGTCGAATAATTTTTACACTCTGCTATCTTCCCAAATTGTGTACATGCAAAATCGTCTGAATATAATATTATTAATTAATTAATTAATTAAAAAAAATGTTATTAGTCAGTTTTTTAATGTTTTGATTTATTTGAAAGTTTAAAATTCTTGTGGAAATTTTTATTTTTTTTAATTAATTTAGCTTTAAAATAGGTATTTATTTACATAAGTATTATAATATTGATTTTTTAGAAAAATATATAAATTTTAATTTATATAGATTGCAGTGCCATCTACTGGTTATAAAATATTTTCATATAAAATACGATGTTATTTTTGTTTCAAAATTGAATTGGTATTTTTTTAATAAATCTACTATTTAATAGAAAAAAATATTTTTTTAATTATAACCATTACAAAAGTATCAAGCCTTTTTATATAATAATAATAAAATAGTATGACCCATAAAGGTGATTAATTATTTGAAAAAAAAAAAAATTCAAAATATTAAAAAAACATTTAATATGTTCAATTTATCCATATATGCTTAATATTCACATACTTACCTATATAAAAAAAGACATGACACTAAAAAAAAATTAAGTGAATTTGCACCCCTCGTATTTTTTCATATTGATATAGCACCAACCAAAATATATTTCAAAATTTTTTCAAATCACACACTAGCAGATTTATCAACTGAAAACATAATACCAATACACATAATACCAAAACACAATTTATTTTTTCCAAACTGAAACATTCACGATTCGAAAAATATCGAGTGCACATCCGACATATGCGATTTATCGCTTTGCCAATCGAACGATCGAATTGAAATTGAGCGAAAAGCAACCGTACGCCACTGTTTCATAAGCTGGAAAATCATGTTTATCTAATATCGGAAGTTGTGCGTTGTCGATGTTGGGGGCTCCGCTCGATGGGGGCCCGGGGGCGTAGCCTCATTCCAATATTCCAAACCTTTTATAGTTCAGAGTGTCGAAAATTTTATAGTAACAATGACGTTTTTCGTTTGATTTTATTGATGATATTTATGTTTTAGTTTCATAGAAAATATTCTATTTGATGTGTGATTAAATAAAAATCATTTGTCATTGAGAACTATTTTATAAATTCAATTTCATACAATTTAAGAAAAAATTAATAAACATTTATAAAAATTTACACGTATGCATTTTTCAATGATTTAATTTCATTGAATCATGTCGTGATCATATACAATCATAAATATTTATATATTAATAATACTGTTTCGTTTTGTGAACGATTTGATAACATTAAACATTCATTCAACATCTAAACATGCATAAAATTATTAGTTTTTCCATCTCGAAAACATTATACAAACATCGAGATCTTCAACAAGGTACCTGTGATTGCTAAAACTTTTCCAATTACATGTAAATAATCAAAAATTGCACGAATATATATTTTTTCTGAATATGACATACACGTCTATTGATAATTTTATAATTTTCATATTAAAAACTGCAAAATATTTCTAAATATATAAATTCTGTATATTTTGGCATGATATATAAAAAAATAAAGCATTCGTCATATGCTTTTATATATTGTATGAGAATACAGCTGGAAAAAATATTATATTTTCATATTCAGCAAAAAAAAAAAAAAATTATATGAGATCAATGGAAGAATTTGGAAGATACAAAAAATATTTAATTTTATAGTAAACAACATGGAATAAATTTAGGCCCACAACATGGTGCCATTATGCTTCCTCCATTTCCAACTGGACCTGATGGCACGACCAATTCCAAATCGTCTCCATCGTCTTCCTCATCAGTCGGAGATAATTCTTCAACAGAAAAATCAGCGAGCTCTTGATTCGATGCGGTATTTTTATTCGAATTTCCAAAGAAACTCACTAATTCTTCTTCACTGAAATGTATAAAATGATAACAGTTAAATGCTCATACGATAAAAAAATTTTCAAAATACCTTTCATCAGTATCCCAAGCAACTAAAGGTTGTTGTTCTTTCGTACCAGGTATCGGCAATCTTTGCAAAGGTAATAAACTACCCGAAGGCTTTTTATATTCCTGAAATTTAATGAAAATTAGTGACATCTACCGAACAATACCGCATATATATGTTATATCAGTATTATCAATAAGTTTGTATTATCAGTGAATATATATTTTTACCATAAGGAATCTGATTAGAAATAGAGATTCTCTTATTAACCAAATTCAATCTTACTTTTTATGAAAAGCTACGATATATTGATAATATAATTTAATCATAAAATAAACACAAAAACAATACTTGATTTCTATTCTTCGATCCCAATCTTCTTTGCAGTAAACGAGAAGGCGGGACACCAGGAGGTCCACTAATAGAGACGCTCACCTTAAAATGATCCGAATAAATAAAAACATTTTCAGTACAACCTAACATTTTCAATGTGCACTTACTGAAAAATCGACAACTCCTCTAGTCACTGGAGAAGATACGTCGCAAATAGGCTTCGCATCGCCACTATCAATCCCGCTGTCTTCCATTTTAGATAACCTCTGACATGTTCCTGAAAAATCAATACGCCGAGTTATCAATGTGTCAAAACGAACGGACCCATTCATGAAACGAACAGCTGTTTTGTTCAATACGAATAAATTCGAATTCGTAAACGATTCTAATCTATTATTTAACATACCTACGTTTTTAAATCATAATCCAGATAATTCTATGAAGATTAAAGAAGGTAAAAGATGCCGGAAAAGAGGACGCTCAACACGGCGGGCTTTTCTCAAGCGCCATCTTGTCCGAATTGTACACCCCGTTTAATAAATTTTATGGTATTCGATATTAGCGCTTTTATGTTTTATTGCTATAAGGTCGATAATCATATCACATTTTGTGCTTTGCAGCGTTGAATTTGTATGGAAATGGCACTGGAGTGGCGTATTGCGAGTGGTGCCACCTGTCAGTGGCGGGAGGAAATGGATGTATCATGGCAACCCTGTTTGTCGATAAAAGCACATGCGCAAATTGCATACGTATTGTCAATATAATTTTAATTTCAAGTGTTGAAAAATATAAATATTGAAACAATTACGGTTTGTTTATAATCGCCGAGTGTCCTACCGTATAACTTCAAAATGGCGAAGCCGTCCAAAAGCAAAGTTAGTATGTATTGTCGTTTGGAGATGTTATGCAATAGTTATTAAAATAACATAGATTTGTTATTTTTTGCAATGAAAATTTTTAGATGTAATCGAGCACTGTTTAGAGATAATTGTATTAATGTGTTGTCCAATAGATGTTTATTTATTTTCAATTATTTTCAATTATTTGATTGTTGTTTGTATTAGTGATTGTTGAATTTATGTGTTGTCCTTAATTATTTTCAATAAATGTATGAATATGAGCATAAGCTTTTATTTACTTTAACCTGCAAATATCGATCAAACATTCCATACTTTTTTCAACATTCGTTTAAAAATATTACATCATAATTCATGCATTTAAACATTTAAAACATCCACATCGGTATACGGCCACAACAGACTAATTAATGCCCAAGCACGTGCCAGCCATCATCAGGCACTGAAAACGAAACCCGACCGTCGATAAGCAAAACACAATAAAAAGACGCGCCGCGTCTTAAATTTCCCTAAATGGCTGATAAAACAACGAAATTAACGAATATCAAAGTTTTACGACGATCTGTCATGCCATTGCTGCAACATGTACGCTCGTTGGCCGTAACGTGCAACAGGACGGCCTATGCAAAACTCACGGAGTTGCATTCGTTTGACCCAGTACAGCCGTTTATCGATTCATATTTTTTTCAATTATGTAACATATATTCAGATTTTATATATGGAAAGTTCAGCGCTATAATTTGTGATATATTTAGATTCCATTAGACGACGAATTTAAATCCGTTCAAAAGATAACATGCATGTTTTTTTTTATTAAGTATAGATAGATCAGGTTATGTTAAATTTTTAAATATATTTAAATATGAT
This sequence comes from Hydropsyche betteni, assembly GCA_028571205.2. Classification (NCBI taxonomy): domain Eukaryota; kingdom Metazoa; phylum Arthropoda; class Insecta; order Trichoptera; family Hydropsychidae; genus Hydropsyche; species Hydropsyche betteni. The sequence continues at coordinate 5,080,197 of JAOXNN020000089.1, read as the reverse complement.
TTTTTATAATATTTAACAAAAATTTATTGCAAAAACATGTAAAAGAATTAAGCAAAATAATAATAACATGCTTGTCAATAATAATTATATAAGCTAACCTTATCTATATATGTTTAGAATATTTTATATGTAATCTAATCTATATATATGTTAAGGGTGACCATTAATACTGGTTCAAAGGATATTGATTTGATTAATCGTGAGAAGAAACTTTTTTAAGACTACAAAATCGAAAATGCCCTAGTTATAAAAAGATCAATCGAGCACATCAATCTTTCAGTTTTGTTTTAATCTTTTGTCACTGTAATGACATTTTCAAAAAACATGCCATGATTTTGAATTTGATAAAAGTAGTCACCTTAAAACTATATGTGCATACGTCAACTCAGTAATTTATTTCAAAATATCGTGACGCAACTGTATCTGAAACATATTGATTATAATATTAATAAAAAGGAGGGAAAAAAACACAAAGAGACGAAAACTCGTAAATTGCGGTTTCGTCGTTTTTCCGTGACTGAAAAAATGACAGTTTGGCGTGATGATGCCTCGATTAAAATGCCAACATGAGCGACGACGACATCGAACATAAAAAAAAGACAAAACACACATCACATGCACGTCACATTCACGTCACGTCATTTCCCGCGCTTTTACCCGCCGCGCAGGTCGCAATCCCGCGATCGCCGCCCATACCTAATCGGCACGCAATTAAGCGTGTTAATTGCGTTTTTCTTATTTTCCCGCGCGAAATTCACAGATGATCGATGGCGCCAAACGCGTTCGTTCAAAACGCGCGCCATAATGGCGAAATGTGATGGTATTTCCGTTTATGTTTAATGCGATGGTGTTTGTTTGCGTGCGCGAAATATTTCCGATTGGTTCCGTATTGTTTTTGAGTTGATTGTTTTATTTTTATGTTCGCAGATATTTTCCATGCGCACCGTTTCGTCCACCATTACGGCGAACTTGAGGAATATGGTACGTATAATTTTATGGTTTCCGTACTATTTATTTTATAGATGTTTCAATTCAATTTCTCTGTGAAGAAATTGGAAAATACAATAATATGATTTCGTGATTCATTGCATTGAAAAAACAATGCAGCGAATCGAAAAAACCCATAATTCTATGAACTGATAATAAATCAAAACTGAACTTTACGATAAAAATCTTATTAAGTATCAGAAAATCGAAAGCGATAAATCATCAATGCGAAATGGCAATTAACGACGAAAATCGGATTTCGAATGCGTGATGCAACGAATTAACGAAAAGGCGAATACGAATCGTTTCATTTTTGCGAAAATAGCCGAGCACTAATGGAAAATCCGGAATTGCATGTTTCCGGACGAATTTTCTATATGTATTTGTATGGGGAGGCGGAAAAATGTTTCAGTTTTGTTAACACAAATATATATGCGGATATTGGGAGGTTTCGTTTTCACTATGCATATCGCATGTCGATGCCACGAAATAAATCAACAATTTATTTCGATTCGGATATGTTTTTATTTGTGTTGAGAGGTCCTTTTTTGTTTGAATGTATTTTTTTTTAGATATCAGATGTGTGTTTTTTTGTTTGATTTTGAAAATTTTTCATTCGCTTTGTTTGAAACGTATATGAAATTTTTATAAGCAAAACTCATTAAACTTTTCCGTTTATCTGATGAATAAAGTTTTCATATTAAAAATATTTGTTTTTCAATATGATATTTTTATTTTACAATAACCCTTTATACAGATGAAACTTTTTTAAATATCATATTTTTAGTTTTTCTTTTTGTACCAACAACGTCAAAATCTCGAATTTAAAAATCAATTTTTTTGTAATTCAAATAATATAATTTAATAGTGATTTTTTAAATATATTCATGTGCATCTGATTTATATTTAAATATAAATTTATTACGTTTTCCGATCAAATGTATGTTAAAAACTAAATTTTTATTCAAAAAAGTAATTTTTATAATACTTCTTATTATATTATGATTATCTATTTTCCACATTTTTATGCTCATAATTTATTAAATAAAAAGGCAAACTGATATTAAAATATTCAAACATTAATATATCACAAATTTTCATAGTATATTTGATTGATTGATATCATCTTAAATTAACTAAAAATTTTCATTTGAAAAACTCTCAAATGTACATTATGAATCGAAACAAATAAATAAACAGAAAACGCATCAAATCGAATGCACTTTGCATATCAAACAACCTTGCAAAAAGCGAAACGTCCGCAACAAAGTTTCCCCAACTATTCGGTGACATTCCTGAACGCGAAGTCACGCTCCAAACGGCGGCAACCGCGAATTTTCCGACCGAGTTCGCGAATTTTCCAAGATTTTCTTCGTCACTGAGACGCTCAGTTTTTGCGCAAACGTAAATACCGCATTTTGAATACGGTCTGAGGAATCTTTCGTGCGACTAAAGCTCTACAAACTGCCGTTTGATCGCAAGCGTTTGCGCATAGTTAAGTACCCGGAGGGAAAATTTGCCGCATTACGGTTGAAATATAGCAAATTGCCGCCTGGCTCGAAATAGAAAAGTTTTCCGAATGTTTTGTGTCTTATTTCCATCGTAAATCATTTGGTAATTTGAAAATTTTCACGCAATAATTTGATCGCAGCGTAAATTCATTAGTTTTGAGTGTCGGAATCGAAGCTTTGATTTTTTCTTATTGTTTTATCGATATTTTGAGAATTTTAATATTATTTATTCAAATATATTCTGTTGTTTTGTTTGGAATAGTAAATCGTAACAGATTGTTAAAAATATCTTGTCGTAAAACCGCTGGATTGTTTTATATCGACGTATGGAGTGGAAATAGATTTATCGTTAAGTGACCGTGAAAATTGTATGAGCGATAGTATTCTGGATTTTAGTTTGGATTTTATTATTATCTTTCAGCTGAAAGCAACCTAATGGCAAAAGTTTTCGTGCCACGATTTCGGTTTGACATGCTAAAGTAGTTTCCTATCGTTAAATAGCAAGAACTATCAGTTCACAAATAAGTCTCGACTTGTACGCACGCTTCACTTCCAACGAATCTTCCAAACTTTTCCTTATCGATAATTGAATGTTTTAAAATTATTAAGAACTACCTTTTAAATAAATTACTTTGTGAAAAAATTAAATAAATATATTAATTTTCAATCAAAGATGTCAACTATAAGTGAAAATGAACACGTAAGTGAATAAAAAGTTTTTTTTGGATTTTCATTTTGAATAATGATATTACGACTTTTTAAACGATTCCAAAAATTTATTTTTTACATAAACAATGATAATATAAATTAAATCGAACAAATTGGATAGAACATAAATATATAATATAATTGATTCGACATAAAAAAAATTGTCATATCAATTTTTTCCATTATTGAAATCGAGTTTCCGAAAATATTGCATCATAAATATTTGATTTTAAATCTGTTTGAACGATTTCAAATAAATTTAATAAAATGAATTCAACCTACTTTTTATACGTGCGTGTTTTTCGTTTAAAGCAATGAGCTGTAGCTGCTGAAAATAGCCATTAAATGACATGAAAATTATACTAATTTCGGTTAGCTGCACGACTCATGCAAGAAAGATTAGTTTCAATTTCGAACTTTTATCCGTTCATAATTAATTGATTCGTGTTTGAAGGAGGGAAAGTTCAAAAAAACTTCTAGCAGAGCGACGGGACTGGGAGAAACAGAAAGTCAAATTGATTCTATGAGACAACCACCCTTAATCAAACCTGACAATCAATTAAAGCTCACGGATGCGGTATTATTTTGAATCATTAAATATTTTCTAATTATTTTCACGAAATTAAACAATTAACAACCGCAGGAATTGAGGGAAGAAATTACCGTAGTCTTAACTACTAATAATCCGCAATATGTTAGTGATGAAGTCATGTATAGTTTTTCTCAAGGGGAATTCGTACCGAAACCACCTGAAGGTACTGGAAGGTCGTATGTGATTTTTGTCCTTCAAGGTACAGCTATTCGAAAAGACGGCGAAGAAGCCAAAGCTCAAGTTGCTGCAGGATATGGTATGATCAATAAAATATTTTGATTTAAATCCTTTCGAAATATAATGTTTTTTATAGGAGCTGTCAATTTGGATGATTCTGGACCTAAAAAGACTAAAGCGAAAAAGTCTGCTGATGAAGAGGAAGAGGAGGAAGAGGAAGAAGCTGCTGAAGCTGCGGAAGAAGAAGCTCCCGAAGGTATTAAGAGTATGTATATTGAAAAAAATATATATTTGTTTATTTAAATACTAATCGATGTTGGTAGAAGATGCCGAAGAGGCTGAAGAACAAAATCCAGAAGAAGTGACTTCTGATCATGAGGTGGAGGAGAAGGTAGAAAATGAAGTTGCTCCTGAGGCAGAAGAAGAAACTGTGGAACAAGAAGCGGAAGAAGAACCGGAAGTTGAAGAAGTTGAAGAACCTGTTATTATATTACCGAAAACTAGAAAACTCGCAAATCAATTCAATTTTTGTGAAAGAGCTGCTCTTACTATGAACTATCCGAGCCGAGTAATTTAATAATTATTTGCATCAAATCATAATTTTATGTTTAATCATATCGATTTGATTGATTTTTATTTAGTCAGTAGATACTCAAACAATCCCACCTCCAAGAGCTACGTTTTCTGCAACAGCACTTCAATCTATCATTTATGACTATTATTTAGAAGATCAAGAAAAAGAAAAAGAAAAAGAAGCTGATAAAACTAAAAAGGTTAATAGTAATATTATTATTTTTAATTAAATTGCAATTTTTCAATGAAATGTTTATTTTTAAATTAAGGTGAAAAAAATAATACCAAGTTTAAAAGACAAGACTGAAAAAGAAATCAAAGAAGAACAAATGCAAACCCGATGCAGAGAATCATGGAATATTTTAGAAAGATTAGTAAATCAGAATATTTACGATGATATTGGTAAAAGAATTATATAAATCCAAAAATAAAACGGATTCATACATTTTTTACATATTTTTGTCCAGCTAATGATTATAGATATTGGGAAGATCCATCTGACGAATTCAGAGACGGCGATGGATCACTTTTACCATTGTGGAAATTTACTTATGAGAGAATGAAAAACTGTGCAATTACTGCGATTATGTGGAATCCACATTATCACGATTTATTCGCTGTTTCTTATGGAACTTGTAATGAGTTTGAACATATTTTTCATAAATATTGGACGAGTTTGTAAATAATATTCGTAAAATTTCAGTCGATTTCATGAACAACCAAAAAAATGGATGCCTATGCCTTTTTTCCATAAAGAATCCTTCGTTTCCGGAATATGCAGTAATAACAGAATCTCCCGTAATAACTTTGGATATCCATAAAAAATATCCATATCTCATTGTTGTGGGTGAGTATAATTTCGTTTTTGTACAAAAAATCAATTTTATATTATATTTAAAAACAATTTCAGGATTATATGACGGAAATGTTTGTGTGTACAATACTCAATTGGTTTTAGAAAAAACGTATCAATACAAAAGTGATTCTGTAGTTGCTAAACATGGAAATTTAGTATGGGAGGTAAATTATCCAATTTTATGTATTTTTAAGGTCAATATAAGGGGTTAGGTTAAGGTGGGTATAATATTTTTTACACCAAAATTTTCAGGTTAGATGGGGTCCTGATTTAACAGATGGTGAATGCAGCTTTTTCTCTGTATCTGGTGATGGAAGAGTTTCATCATGGGCTGTTTTACCAAGTGAATTACTAGGATCGACTGCCATATCTTTGATTTTACCACAACATTTTGTACCAAATCCCACTGGAGCATTAGTGCCATTAAAAGGTAAACCAATTTACCAATTGTATCCCAACATTCTGTTTACCCTCTGAAAGCAGTTCTTTGCGGTTGCTAAGATAAAATTTAAGGTTTAGTTTCTAATTTCCAGTAAATGCTAATGCGATACCGAAAAAATATTCAAACCGTCTTAAAAAAATTCAAATATATTTTTCAGGGTGTGGAACTTGTATAACATTCCATCCGGACAAAGAAGAAGTATTTTTGGTGGGCACAGAGGAAGGTTTGGTCCATAAATGTAGCAAAGCATATTCTAGAAATTATTTGAGCACTTTGGAAGCTCATCATATGCCAGTTTATAGAATCGATTATAACAAATACGACAGTAATATTTACGCTACTTGCAGTGCTGATTGGAAAGTGAAAATTTGGGAAGATGGAAGAGAGTATGGGCTTATTCAAATTAAAATTTTGATTACATTAATGTTTAAATTATTATAATTTTTTTTTTAGTGAGCCTTTATTTATGTTTGATTTGGGCTCAAGTGTTGGTGATGTGAAATGGGCTCCATATTCGAGTACTGTTTTTGCTGCTGCTACTGCTGAGGGAAAGGTTATTATTGTATATATTTCATTTTAATATATAAATTTGCTAAAAGAAATATTTTCAGGTTTTCGTTTTTGATCTAAACGTGAATAAGTATAAACCGATATGTATTCAGAATATCGTTTCAAAGAAGACCAAAAAATTGACGAGAATCGATTTCAATTATAACTTACCGATTATCATTTGTGGTGATTCAAAGTAATGGTATTTTTATGATACATTACGTTATTGGAATTTTCATTAAATACTAAATTTATTTGTAGGGGTACGGTTCATTTATTAAAACTATCACCGAATTTGAGAGTGATGTGCAAACCACCGAAAAAGCAACAGAATTTGGATCAGAAAACTTTGCAAGAAATGAAATTAGCTAAATTGTTGAGTCTCGTTAGAGATCCACCTACAATGCCTGAAATTATTGATGAAAAAATAGAAGAAGATTAATCTCTTGTGTGCCACGCATTTTCCCTTAATTTGTGCTTTGTACTCAAATAGTGTAACTTATTGCTCAAAATTTTAAATTTGAGCCACGAAGTATACCAAATATCAATCCTTATAGACAGGGTCGTAGAGAGAAATCTAAAAAAAAACAATAAAATATTAAAAACACAAAAATATTCAAAATGGTTCAAGTGTCCTCAAAATAGCCGAGCCCTGGGAATTCCCTTCTCACCCCCTCACCCCTCCTCTCAATACCTCTGGCTACAGATAATTTTTGAAATTAAATTGGAATTCACGCTTTAAAGCGCAATGGGCGTATGCAAAAAAACCCAACTTGCGTTTTAAAGTGCGTGTGGCGTCTAATAATTAATTAATATAAATGTAAAGATGAAATAAAAATTAATCGACACAAACATTTGTATTTATTTTTACTAATATCATCATCATCATTAGCAGCCTATAGTTATCCACTGCAGGACAAGGCCTTGCCAAACAAATGCGGCAGTTTAGGCT
>JAOXNN020000089.1:5052305-5072750 GCA_028571205.2 Hydropsyche betteni | reverse complement strand
AATTAAGAAGGCGGGAAAATAAATTCGATCGAGGAATGAACACGACGATGTTCACACAATGAACGTCCAGCACAAACCTTTACTAATATAACCACTTTATTATTTCAACATGACTACCAATCAATATTTCCCTATTTTATTAAAAAACATTCCATTGGCAACCCTGTCGATCTGTCAAAGAAGTGTCATTAGAAATGTTTGTAAGCCTAGCTTTGTTGTGCAATTAGTTTTTGCATTTTTGAACTGATCCGTCATGTTATAACTGAAAATGATTATTCATTTCCTGAAACACTATTCGTTACGCAACTTCGATGAATAACGAAACTCCACCAAAATGCGATTACGTATTTTCAAATGCAGATGCCGATACACAATTTTGATAATTCTAGTAAACATCTTCCTAGTTTGCTTATTCTATAAACTCTTCTACCCATGGAAGGAAAGCACTGCCGCTCCCATAACTGTGATACCAGCACCGCAGCCTTCGAAGGCTCCGAACCGCCACATCACAAAAATGATAACTATAGTGTTGAGGCAGTTTGAAAATTTCGAAAACGACGTCGCACCCACTCTACAATCCATCCTTACTTTGTTGCCGAATATCCAAATTGTTGTGGTGTCCGATAGTTCTCCGTATCCACCGTTTGAGTTCACAGTTCCTAATACGACCTTAAAAAATGTAAAAGTTGTTAATTTAGAAGTGAATTTGCTATCGAGTCCCAAAGAATCTGATCCTCTGTCGCATATAAAAACGAAATACGTTTTGTTCGTGCCTGATTCTATGAGAATTACTTCTCGGCAGAACATTCAGCACATGTTGAATTATATAACGAAACATACAAAAGAGAACGTAGTTGCACCATTTTCCAGTGTGAAGTTTTTAAATTGCCAAAAGCTGGATCTCAATCTGAAGGAATGGTCTTTGAAATACGAACAGGTCAAACAAGATTCTAATTGCGATGCTGTGGTCGGGAAACACGCACTTTTGATGGCTACTGAAACACTCAAGATTTTCCCTAAACCGTTTATGTTACCGTTTCCAGAATCTTTATATCTACAAATGGTGGCTAAAAACATGAAGGTATATTCATCATAAAGTTTTTTTTTGTATATTTTTCGCATACCATATATATTATTAATCTATGTATATTTGAATTTACCCAACCTAACCTAATCCAACCCAAAACAAATTAAATTTCCGAATAAAACCAAACCCAATTCAACGATGTGTATTTATGTTTGATCCAAATATACATGGACTGTAATATACTTGGACTATGACATACTGATAAATAAATGTTAATATATAATTTCAGGTACATATCATTTCTGATACTACCTTTTCTGATGGACGAGCATTATTCCGTTCCCAACCATCTAGACAACATCTTAGAATGCTCGAAAGCAATAGAAGAATATCCATGTATCAATCCGTTGGAATTAAAAAAATAATAAGAGAAAGTGGTAGTATAGAATGGCACGGATGTACGAGAGATTCAGAAGTGAGAATCATTGAAAATAATATTTAATATATATTGTATCAAATGATGTATATGAAAATGAAATGATTTTAGAGATGCTTTCCATCCGTTGTCGGAATACCGTCATACTTGGCTATCGGACGATGGACTCCACCCTGTTGTCTTGCACATCTTCGGCGAACTTTACGTCACACGCTTGGAGCTTTACAACAAGCTGGTGCAAGATGTTGGCTCGAAGGAGCTACTCTTCTCGGAGCAGTTAGAAAGTAATTTACTTTATTACACCTATTCAATTTTTCGTTGGTCTAATTTTTTTAATATTTTGTATTTTTTCAGAGGAGATATTTTACCATGGTCTTCGCATCTCGAAATCGGTATTAACGAAGTGGATGTTGTTAGAGTGCAATGGTTAATGAGAGCTTCGAACCGAGGGGGAGCTCAAGATCCTCAGGGTTTTCTTTGGGAAAAAGCCACTCAGGGAGATTATTATAGAGTACTTTTTAGCAAACGCAACCGCCTTCACGTCAACATATTACCGTTTCGTCAGAGAAACGGCACTATGACTAAAGATACTTGGTTTGTCGAACATCAGTCAGAATTTCCTGACCATTTTCTTCATCCAATGTCCAGTATAGAGTTAGCCGGTAAACAAATGCCATGTCCAAATAATGTTAGAGATTTTCTGGAGATTAAGTTTGGAAAAGGTGTTATTGAACAAACTAAAAAACCTGGATCTAATTTACCTTATCCTTAATTTAGTTTTTACACTACGAATAAGCGGCTTCATACATTTTTTATCACATTATTCGAACAATTTTTATCTTGAATACTCAAACCTAAAGTATTATGCGTAAAGTATTAAACAAATTCTAATTTAAACATTCCTAGTATATAAATATATATTTTTTGTTGATAGTAAATGTGATAGTATTTGTGATATGCAGTATTGAACCATTTTATATTATACATGTATTCAGTATTATTTTAGAACACATGTCAATAATGAAATATATTTTTTAGTTAAATTAATGTATATAGAAGTATACTTTAGCAAGTTCAAATTTGCTTTATTGCAATTCATCACAATTAGTTAGATTTTGATCACTTTTCATATTTACATTTTGAATAGATAATCGCAGTCAACTAATGATAAATGAAAAATGTCCAAATTACACAATATCCATTATTGAATCCTGAAAATATCTGCGGAATGTTTTCAAAAAATCAAAACAACATAATTACAAACCTCATTAATGCTGATTTGTGACCTTCCTAAAATTTTATTTTATTTCATCGCTTTTAATTATTTCTAACTTTTTTTCATAATTAAGACTGATATTAACACTAACATGTTAGAGTAGAATTATACTCATTTATAGTAGATTTTTAAATTGGATTTCTTCAAATGAAGCCATTTCTCAGATCGTTTGTCGTATAAAATATTTTTTATACTCGAATAAAGATCGCATGCCATATTAATATTGTTATGAATGTGCACTTGTTATTTTGACTTTTAATTCCATATTTTATATTATATAAGACGTCGTACAATTTTTTGTGGAAAAAATTAATTGATCGAGAAAATGCAAGTTTCATTCAATAGCATTTTTTGTGCGTTCCATGTTACTCTTTCTTTTCTGTGATATTTTTTTATGATTCTCTTTACAGTTACAAAGTTAAATTTGTATTATAAGTGATAAGTATTACTATTTGAGATATTTTATAGTTGTTATAGTATTTTACTAATTTTTAAGTAAGACTCTTAAGATTCTGCAATCTTCCCTTCAAATAGACAATGTGATTTAAATTTCTTATACGACAAATTCTTACGATAAATATGTGTAATATTGAAACCTGATGTATTTCATAAACTTTATAGCAAAATTTAGGGTTGTGTGTTTCGGTCAATCTGATTGAATAATAAGATTAAACGCAATAAATGTTTATAGTTTTAAGAATTCCAGTTAATAATTAGTGATACGTTTTATTAAAAAAATAAACGTCACAAATTTTCCACTGTATTACACATAGATAAATTATGTACTGATTATTTTCATTGTAGACGAAAATTTTCATTGTGTAAAAATCATTATCACTTAAATTTCAAGATATTATTTCGTTGATTGATGAAAACGAGTAGGCAATGGATATAAGGATACGCTTGAATTAGATTATTATAAAAGTTGAATATTTTTATCGTATTTGTTTTTGTGTTTTGTTATTTTTGCCATTAAATTCTATATATTACAGATGATTTGTGCGTTTTATTTGATTGCGAAGAACATGATTGAAGTAATCATTCGATCAATTTATTTCTGGTAGAATTCGTTTTTTTGACATGCATGAATAAAAATATATTTCATTTACTACATTGAATTTATGTATTTATCGAATCCACCATTTGTTTGCCAGAAAATTCTGGAGAACAAAATTATATAGGGGGAGGAAAAGCAAAACACAACTTTTTATATGTATGCAATACAAATATACTATTACAGAATTCACGATTTTGTTTTATAAAATAACCATTTACATATAATTGTATTATATTCAATGGGTGCTTAGGATGTTGGCATAGACTGAAGTGCATGTAACCAACAATATGGTGGACTTTCTTTTGAATATTAAATGGTGCATCACATATCAATAAAATGAATTTACCTGATATCTATTTTATAAATGTATTATCCTTTAAAAAATAATATTAGTGATCTGCAGGATTTCAAATCATGATTAAATGGGGGGCTTAGCAGTAAATAATGCTAAGTCATATGTGTCACTTTTGGAGATATTAAAAAAAAAACAGTTTACATGCATTAAGATGCAAATAAAACTAGGAGTAACCCGACATAGTACCGTCATCTTTCGAGATAATGTGGAATTATTTATTAATTTCTGTAGTAAAAGTACTAATTTCGGTAAAAGTCGCTTATCGCTCATGAACGTACCAACCCCCCCAAGCGGTTAAACGCATACATATACAAATTCAGTTATAAGTTTTAAGTTGATACTCTAAATTTACGCACGCATTCGCATCCAACTTTTGACGTAAAACGTCAGTTGATTATTTCTATACAATTTAGAACCCATCCCAACCTAACGAATGAAATTGGGTTTTGTGTTGATGGATTGATTGTGGTGTTGAATACTCATACCTGAACAAAAAGTTTCGTAGGATTAACTGTCAAACTGCGAATGAGCATAAGTGCATTCTCGTGTATAAACGTAATGCCGGGCGCCAACTTAAAAACTAGGCACGCTAATCTCTGTATATGTAGGTGCATGTACGAGTGTAGGTGCGTTTCACCGCTTGGGAGGTTGGTATGTTCATGGGCGGTATATAAACTTTACCCACTATTTACTACCGAGCCCCTCAAATGATAAAAAGGTTGTCGATTCTAGTATCGTGTGTTCTACTATCGGTGTGTCCTACTGTCGCATCTTCTAATGTCATTTAAGCAAACATCTGGTCACCCAATATGACAGCTAAAAAGTAATTTAGACCAAAAATGTACACAGTGACGTGACGTGAGAGTTCGAATAGGATTGTTAGTTACAATGTCTTCGGAAAACGACATCCTCGAACCTTTGGAACCTTCTTTGCGCAATGTCGTCGATCAATCGTCACTAAGATGGGTGTTCGTGGGCGGCAAAGGAGGCGTCGGAAAGACCACGTGCAGGTTCACCATCCACAATTTCCAATCATCATTCCTCCAATTCACATTCGCATCAATTAAAACTCCTCCAATATTACAGCTGCAGCCTCGCAATCCAACTGTCAAAAGTTAGAGAATCAGTTCTTATCATATCTACTGATCCCGCTCACAATATTTCTGATGCTTTCGATCAAAAGTTTTCAAAGGTTTCTCATCCCTCACTTTGATCTCGAAACGATATCTTAATCTTAATCATTTAATGTTTTCGACTTCAGGTGCCTACCAAAGTTAAAGGTTTTGATAACTTATTCGCTATGGAGATCGATCCTAATGTCGGGATGAACGAGTTGCCTGAAGAATACTTTGAAAATGAAAACGAAGCGATGAAACTAGGTAAAGGTGTCATGCAAGAGATATTCGGGGCATTTCCGGGTATCGATGAAGCTATGAGCTATGCCGAAGTCATGAAGTAATTGTTTTATTGACGGTTATAATGTCACGGAATAATACGTTAATAAAATTTTATTGTGTTATAGATTGGTGAAAGGCATGAATTTCAGTGTCGTCGTTTTCGACACCGCTCCAACGGGTCATACGTTGAGGCTTCTATCTTTTCCTCAAGTAGTTGAGAAAGGCCTCGGAAAATTATTAAAATTAAAAGCTAAGGTTAGATTAATTCAATACTATATATTTATGTGTATGCATTTTTTATAATACTTATTATTGTTTAGGTTTCACCATTTTTGAATCAAATAGCGACATTGTTTGGTTTGACTGATTTTAACGCAGATACGTTCACGTCTAAAATAGAAGAAATGCTTACGGTTATAAGACAAGTCAATACTCAATTTAAAGATGCGGTTGGTTTTGATATAGGTTATTTTTAATCCGATTATCAAACTATATTAATCACTTATGAATAATTTTAGGAACAAACAACATTCATATGCGTTTGCATTGCTGAATTTTTATCTTTATATGAAACTGAAAGACTTGTACAAGAGTTAACTAGGTGCGGAATCGATACTCACAATATTATTGTCAATCAGCTACTTATTAAAAAACCGGATGTTGTTCCGTGTAGCTTTTGTGCTGCTAGACATAAAGTATTTTTTTTATTTTTTATTAGCTTTATACATATAATATACGACTTTGTTTATAATTATTCTTTTTTTAGGTGCAAGAAAAATATTTAGATCAAATTGCAGATCTTTATGAAGATTTCCACGTCACAAAACTTCCACTTCTCGATAAAGAGGTTCGAGGTGCTCAACAAGTCAACGATTTTTCTATTAATCTAATACAACCTTACGTACCAAAATAGTATTAGCAATTATTTGGAAAATCATGTTGTTTTTTTACAAAAATTAAATACATTTTATTTTTTAACGTATCGTTTATAATAAAACAATGAGTTTTATCATTTGCAACATTTTTTCAGAATTCCATATCAGCTGACAATAAGACTGTATTATTATCAGTATATATGTCTAAATATTTTGAATTTAAATTTTAATAAAAAATATTGTGAATGAAAATAATATAAGATTTTCATGGTGATGTGTTCTAGTTAAAATTTTGTTAGATTTTTTTTTATTATTTTTACGTTACCACTGAACTGAAAATATAGTTTAAGTTTATAAAACGATATCTATGGTGTAAAGAGAAAATAAATTATCTTGTATCATACACATTTAGAAACAATCACGAGGACTTTCCCGCCATATCAAACAAATATAAACATTTTCAAATCATAGAAATTTTTCTAAAACAAAACTTCATTAATCATTAAAAAATTTGTAAATTTTGCATTTCAGTATGTGTGCACAGCTGAACTAACGAAAAATACATAAATATATTTTTCCTAACGATTTTCGATTAATAAAACTTTTCACCCAACACAATTCGAATATGTTTCATCGGCACATCAATCGACGGTGCTCTTTAAATATATACTTCATTGAATAAATATTTTTTAATATTCGGAATCAGTGCATTATGATGAACTTGTGATGACATTCGTGAACGTGGCTATAATATTGAAACAGAGTATTATAAATAGTTGTTACGTTTAATCCGTTTTGTTTTATTGTATAGTGATTTCATCGGTGTAACGTTCATCATAATGTTCTATTGAAATGGATTGTTGAATTATATATTTGTACATATTTATTTCAAATATATTTTTTTCTGCTTACGACTTGTTTTATTTGTTTTCAAAAATTTATTTCTTTGAAGTCATAAAAAATTATCATTGGTGAATCGATGTTCACTACACAACTTTCAAATGCAGTAATTACATATTGTAGAGAGTAACTTTTTGCAGTTAAATTCTATCAACTGCTTCTCAAACATTTTTTTCTCGAATCATTTAAATTAAAATAATTTTCTATTTTAAATTTACAAACTCATGTCTGCGTTTTTAAATAAAAATACAGTACATTCTTGAATGTTTGGTAAAAAACAGGACATAAAAAAACGATAGTTTGATTACAATCAGTGTTTTCTGATTATCTGTGCCCATCCTCGGCATTAGCTCAGATATTCGAGAGTGTACTGTAATATACAAAATAATAATAACAGAACGAGTACAGACAGTTGAGGAACTACAGTATGTAATAGCCAACAAACAGGTTTGTTATTTCCCGTCAGTCATTATTCAATCGTGGAGCCGAAAACAAGAGCGTTCATCCAATTTTGCACAATCTTCCACGCAAAATGAAGAATTTGCGAAGTTTATTATACAGTTAGGTTCAATTTTAAAAGAAAAAAATCGATGTCGAATCGTATTTTTTTCAAGATTGCATGTATTATTTTTTATTTCAGTAATAAAATTTTGATTCGCGGTTGAAATCAGTGGCGGATTCGTTTCGCTAAGGGCGCGAGGCGTCAAAGATTTTTGGGGGACAAATCTTATCGTTTTTGATGGATTAAATACAGTAAACCCCCCTATAACATCGAGATAGGTTCGACGTTATAGGGGAAAATTTAGGGAAATCAATAAATGAAACATTTTCTTTTTTTGGACATTTTTACGTGTTAATTTATTGTTTCAAATACATTTGAAACAAATTTAAAAATTGAATTTAAATTCGTTTGAAAAAAAGACGTTATAGAGGGGATGCCGCAAACGTTATAGGGGGTTTACTGTATACTATAAACGAAAAAAACCATGTTACCTTTCATTAATTATTAGTACGCAAGTGCGAAATTTTGAATTTTTTCTTAAAAATTGAAAAAATAATAGTTCGAAAACTATGATACTTTGTACTAGTAAGGTATGTTTTGTTTAAAATGTTCGAAATAACATGATCTATCACCTCTTTAAAGCTTTAAGCAGACTTTTGTAACACGTGTATAGGACCGGGTTCTAAACTTACTCCTCCTCTATTACAATTAAATTAATAAAAATTAGAAAAAAATACCATCGCAGATAAAACTTTTCATTTTTGTTAGTGATGTGTGAATGTTATAAATGGCTGTTTTTAGAAAATAAAATTCACTTTTACGCCAAAAAATTCTTTTTTCCTTCAGTTCGTGATTCAAATTTCACGAATCCGTTAGGTTTTTATAGAAAAACTTCAGTAATTTATCGAAAATTTATTTTTCAATGGGGCACTTTCTAATCAGGGGCCTTGAAACAAGAAGCTTCACTGTCTATAAGTAAATCCACCACTTACAAACAAATGCGTTTTTTTACAATAAGAAACATACAAATTTAACCTTCAAGATTCATTGTAAAGAATATTTACGTATTTAATTTATATTTCAATCTCAAAACTATTTTGAAAAACTATAAATAATAAACAAATTGAATCATCATTTTAGCTACTCATCGTTGTTTCCAATCAAACGCAGCACGAATCAAATTAACAGAAGTCTTAGAAACCAGATTGGATGGAATAAAAAAGGCGGGAACATGGAAAGCAGAAAGAGTTATAACATCACCACAGGCGATTAGCATTTCAGTCAAAAATGGGGATAAGAAAGTGCTCAACTTTTGCGCAAATAATTATCTCGGTTTGTCGGTACGTTTCATGGAAATTATTTTTTTTTATTTAAAATGTTATATAATATATTGTTTAAATTTTTTATTACTTTAAGGACAATGTAGAGGTTGTAGCTGCTGGAAAAAGAGCAATGGATGAATACGGTTCGGGATTGAGCTCTGTCCGTTTCATATGTGGCACTCAAGACATTCATAAGGTGAATTGATCACTCTTTATTTATAAAAAACAATGTAAAGCCATTAAAGATATGATTTACTAATTTATTTTATTAGGCATTTCACTATTTACTATATGTTGAGAAAAATAATCATTTCAGACCTTGGAACAAAACATAAGTAGTTTTCATAATAGAGAAGATGCCATATTATATGCTTCATGTTTTGATGCAAACGCTGGAATATTTGAAGCCTTATTGACAGCAGAAGATGCAATATTTTCTGATACGTTGAATCACGCTTCTATCATAGATGGAATAAGGTTGTGTAAAGCTAAAAAATTCCGTTACAAACACAGAGATATGGAAGGTAACAAGTGTTCATAAATAACAATAAATTTTCCAAAACAAATATTAGCTCAGTATTAATTTTGAAGAATTGGAATCATTATTGAAGAATAATGATGCAAGACTAAAGTTGATAGTCACCGATGGAGTGTTTTCTATGGACGGAACAATTGCACCGCTTACAAAAATCGTTGAACTGGCTCAAAAGTATGAGGCTTTGACATTTATCGACGAATGTCATGCAACCGGATTTTTCGGAGAAACGGGAAGGTATATATAGTCATATAAAATTAAAATAATATATTATTATTGAAAAATATCAAATATTTTCAGAGGAACTGAAGAATATATGAACGTGGCTGGTAAAATTGATATTATCAATTCAACGTTGGGAAAGGCATTAGGTGGTGCTATGGGAGGCTATACTACAGGACCTAAACCGCTTATAGATCTTTTAAGACAAGTATCCAGACCTTATCTGTTCTCGAACTCTTTGCCACCATCAGTTGTTGGCAGCGCAATAAAAGTAAAGTTACGATCTCGTAAAAAAACAAAATGCAAATTAAACATAAATATTTTTATTATTTTAGGTATTCGACATCTTACAAAGTTCAACTGAACTATGTGAAAAACTGAGAAATAACACCTTTTTATTCAGACGGACAATGACAAAAGCCGGTTTCAAAATCAGCGGTCAAGATCACCCGATATGTCCAGTGATGATCGGAGACGCGAAATTAGCAAATGAAATTGCCAATAGAATGCTGAGTAAGAACATGAATATGAATCGAATCAAATAAAATTATTATAAACAATTTTTTTTTCAGGTGAAGGCATATACGTGATAGGCTTTAGTTATCCTGTAGTGCCTGAAGGAGCTGCTAGAGTACGGGTACAGATAAGCGCTGCACATAACTCCGATCAAATAAATAAAGCGATTAATGCTTTCTTGAAAATTGGTAGAGAACTGAATATAATAAAATAAAAAATGCATAACATCCTTTTGCATAAATCAAGCAATTTATTTTGTGAAAAGCTTCAGAATCAAAAGTTTGCAAAATATTGTATAAAGCAATGATAAATAAACTAGTTGTAAAATTATGTATTGTACAATCACATATTCATTAACAAATTTGGCTATTGAGAACTAAACAGAAATCATGCTTAAATAATCACAATAAATATGATTCAAGTCAAATATATTTGTTTTATTTATTGATACGTCCAAAAAATGTCACAAAATTAAATATAATATAAACCATTTGAATATTCTTGTATTTTAACGCATTTTATGTTTTTTATTAATATAAATGTCATATTATATTGATTGCTTTGGGCAAATATACAATTTTAATGCATAATTAATATATTTAATTCTATACTTTGGCGGTACGATTTCGAAAAGTCAAAAATATATTTTATTTATATTATCATAGCAATGAGAACAATCACTCAATAATTATATTATTTTCATGTCAATAAATTTGTAAAATCAAATGGGAAAAAATGAAAATAGTATCTTACGTTTAAAATCGTCTACTATTATGCATATTTGTACTTTGCTTTTTTTCAAAAATGTTATATTATTTCTAAAGCTACTGTGTCCGAGTTTAAAGCACTTTCTGTGAACATTTCAAGTACATAAGTTTGATGTTTTCCATATGAAATTACAATTAATTTTATGCAACAAATAAAAACATAGATAAAATCAAATAATGTCACTCATTAGCATAATTAGTCAAAAATAAAATATAAACGATTGAATTGACATAATCATTAAAATTACTCGGTTATATGCGAACTCTTATTTTTTATAACAAACGATTAACATATTCAATTTGGCTAGTCATCAAATTCGATAATTAATAAATTGAATCCACTAATTGAAATTTAAATACATCATCTAATGGTACTAACCTATAATCATGAAAAAATTAAATACTTCAAAATAATTGAAAACAAATCGAAATAATTTTCTTTATATAGAAAATAATCTAAGAAAAATCAAGCTAGATATTAAATATTTACAAATAATATATTATTCTGATCTAGTCCGCATCTTTATAACAATACATCTTCAACAATGTCTAAAGGTGAATTACGTTGTCACCGTAAATAAATAGATCTATTTTGAATATTGATTTGAATCTACATATCACTATAGTAGAAATTCTATCTATGAATGTTTAAAATTATGGATGGAACCACATTATGATAACTCGTACGACCTGTAATTTATTTTAACTATTGGTAATTTATACAACCTTTTTAGCAAGTCGACATTCGTTAGATACACATTGCAAATAACGTAACTATATACATAAGTAAGTCGTTTATAGATAAAACATAAAAGATTTTTAGATATTTAAAAAAATTTTGAATTGAAATGGCACTTATGACTGAAAAAGCAAAAATCATTATTGATGCCCAGTTATAATTCAGTTCAGATTAATGTATGGTTTAATATGAACAAAAATGTGTGATAGTAATTGAATAATTTATTTTCCAACAACACAAAATATTATACTCACACAAATGATAAAAATAATGTATCATTCTTATTTACACACTCAAGCAAAATAAAATAGTTTTCTTATACTAAAATTATATGTACAAAATTTATATGTATAGTCATCGAAGTACAGCCATTATCAAAACAATATTAAAATTTCTTAGACTCATAACCGTTAACAATAATTTTAAATTGTATTTTTATCACAAAATACTTAATAATATACAGAAATTAAAATATGTTTTCAACGCAAGGATTAATTATATACAAAATAAAACAATACTTTGAATTTTTAAGCAGCACCAGAACTGCTTAAGATACTTGGTTTACCAGATGCAATTTTCGAAGCTGAAACGATAATAATTTAATATATTATAATATTAAAATATGAAAAAAGCCAGGCAATTAAAGTCATATATACCTTTGGTCGTAATTGATAATGGTGGCAATGTACTACCAAGAATCTAAAATAAAATTAACGCTAAATATTTAAATTTAAAAAAAATGTTGTATTTACACAAGCATAAAATAAAAATAACCAACCTTTGTCAAATCATCGATTTCAGAATCTCTTTCTTGAAGGTTTTTTACTGTTTGAGCAGCAGCAATGGGTAACGGTACGTAAGGTTTTTGAATGATTTCATCAGCTGGCGGTTCATCTTTACCATCAGCTACATCTACAGGTTCCGTGTTGGAGTTTCCTCCATTCGATGAGCTTATTGTTTGTTTGGCTTCAACACTCGACAATTGCTCTTTGAGTCGTTTCATTTCTTCAATCGTGCTCTGCAAATCTGAAGATTTTTCAGCAACCTGTATGCAAAATAGACAAACATTATATGAATGTTTAATCAAGCAAACATAAAACAAACAGACATACTTTCATAGCGAGCTCCGTGACATTGTGTGCCAACAAGTCGTTACTTTGTCTCCACGCTGTTTGAAGACTGCTAAGTGCAGCAGAATTGTTTTGAACAGATTCTAAAAGTCCACTAACCTTATGCTGAAAAACAAATACGTTTTAGGAAACGAAAAAATTGTAAAGAACACTCACATTAACGAAAATATTACATGATCATTTTGGAAATCTTGTGTTGCCCAATTAATCTTTGTAGCCAGAGTATCATTTATCAACGAAACATTAGCGGAAAGTTGAGTAATAGCAGTTTGCAAATCAGCTTGTTGTTTTACATATGGTTCTAGATTTTTGGCATTACTAAGTCCATCAATAGTGAGACTCTTATTTAATATTTGATCTATTTGAGCCTGAAATCAAATTGAAGAATAAAATTTAACGATTATATTGATAGCCACACTAATGTTTGATATGATACATACTTTTAACTGAGTTATATTTTTTTGTAGCAAAGTCTGACTATCCGATACGGCAGTCGACTGCGCTCGCAACGATGCAACTGTGGAATCAAAGTCTTTGATTTGCGACCCGAACCTCGCAACATTCGCTCCGAGAGATGTCAACTGTTCGGGAACGCTTACTAGTTCTGGTGCACTAGCGACTTGTTGTTTGACGCTGGCAAGTCCAGCTTGTAATACTGATACCTGGTATTGTAAAAATAATGTAATTTAAAAGTATTATTGATTGTTGAATCAAAGAAAAATATATACCTGAGCTGTTAAATTGTCTGTACGAAGTATTAATTTATCGAGCTTTGCAGCCATTTCAGTATGGTTGTGTTGTAGTTCTCGTGCTGTAGAATGACACCTTTGCAACGCATCTCCGACACCCTGGCTGCCTACAGATACTGAAAAGAAAAGTAGATTTTGTAAAAAAAAAATAATCCAACATTGCATAAGATATCGCTTGAAGCTATTTTGTAAACAATAATGTTTTTTCATTAAAAATCATAAAAACATACTGCATAAACAACTTGTGGGGCTTCATCTAATATATTGTTAAAAAGATATAAATAAATACAATGGCTTGATTACATCAGGTTATTACTTAATTACATACAGTAAATATTCGATACAAAGATAAAATAGAAATGTATGCAAGGGCATAATTGAATATAATATTTGGTATTACCATATCAAAAATGAATATGCAGAGAAATTATGTACAAATATAATGTAAAATTTTCAACCTCATTTATGAATAATTAATAATAAGGTTTTTTATGGCTTTTATTTTTATTTATGGCTTGAATTTTCAAATAAATTTTACATTAATAATTAAAAAATAAAAATTAATGATGCTGAATAAGAGTTGATGTTGTTTAATAAAAATTATAAATGTCTATAATATGCCAAAATATTAGAGTGATGATTCCGAAAAACTTTTACAGAAAGTTTGAATAAAAGTTACTATGATTCAACATTTTTAGTATTACAGTCAGTGGTGTAGTGCTAAAAAAAAAGTGGTGGAGGGCTATATATCTCTAAAATAAATAAAATTTTTTTTACGAAAATCATAATATGTTCTACTAAACTGCAACATAAAAGCTAATAAAACTGACGAGGGTTGACAATTTTCAATTTAGAAATTTCGGCTATCGTTCCTAAATACATGATGTTTTTGATTTTTTTCACCGATTTCCGAATCTTTTGTGAAACTAAGTGTCAAATTTGATCGTAAAGAATGAACAAGGGCATGTGTGCTCCACACTTGATCGCTTCTTTCACTGCTCGGTCAATTTGTGTAGTACCCTTTACATCCAAATTCTCTATTACATCCAGATGTTTAGAAATACTTGATATTGAAGCTTTGAGATCTAATGCTAAATTCCGAACAGTTTTTTGAAATGTGAAATTTTCACACTGGAGCGGTGCTCCACCTCGAAATCAAGTGGTGGAGCGGCGCCCCAGTACGCTCTTGTCCCACTACACCACTGACTGTAGGAGTGACTCCTGCTAACTACTAATTAGCAGGAGTCACTCATACTAACTACCGTGTTTCCTCGAAAATAAGACCCGGTCTTATATTAATTTTATATTCGAAAACAGCACTAGGTCTTATATTAAAACCATCTTTCAAATCACTTTTTTTATTTAATTAAAAAAGTATGCAATGAAAAATATAACGACAAAGTACATATAATATATCAAAAAAATAATCAAGAAAAAGTCAAATATAACCAAATAAAAACATATTTTAAAAATAATTTTTATATTGTTATTGTTTTTTTAATTATTAAATATTTGTTACGACTTATGATAGAGAAGCGTCAAAGAAGTTAAGTTCACACGTTGTTCCTGATTGCTACTCTGTCTTAATGAATCACCTTTTTATCTTTAGGTCAGGTTAGGTTAGGTCAGGTTAGTTTCCGAAATTCGAGCAAAAGCTAAATATGGCTCATTTGATGCTAAATTTGAAATAAAGCTAAATTAAATTTTAAATAATGCTAAATTTAAATAAAGACGCATTTAGCCGTACCGGAGAATTACCACTCGAGCACCTTCATACAACGCCAATGCGATGTTTTTTTCACTAGGTCTTATTTTCGGGGTAGGTCTTATATTAAAACCATCCTTTAAAATCATAATAGGTCTTATTTTCGGGGAAAAATGGTAGCTTTTATACTCCAAATTCAAACCGTTTCAAATCAGATTCAAACTTTTTCAAGTCGAATTCGGTTTTTTACGAGTCAAATTCAACCAATCGAAAGGACAGCTTTTACATTTAAAATTAACTATTTTATAATTCGAATTTAAAATAAAATTCGACCTTTTAAAAATCGAATCCAGCTTTTTACAAATCGAATTCAACTATCAGAAAGTATAGTTAATTCACTTCGAATTCAGTCTTTTACAAGTCAAACTCAGCCCTTTTTGAATCAGATAAAACGAATCAAATCAAATACCGCTTTTCGCAAATCAAATTCAATCCACCGAAAGTACAGGTTTTTTATTTCAAATTCAGACGTATATAATTTGAATTTAACGTATTTCAATTCAAATTCTGTCTTTTATGAATCAAAATCGATTCGTTTTCAAATCAAATTCAACCACCTGAAAGTATTAATAAGTTCGTTACCATAGTAATCAATAAAATTTCAATCTATTCTTCAAATTGATTTTGATAATCTCATTTCATAATTTTTATATACAAACAACAAGGATTTTAACTTTTTTATTTTACGGATAATTATGTTACACTAATACTTATTTCTACATATTTAAACTCTATAATCATAAAAAACATGTATATCAAAAATACAGTTGAGTATGATTTGAGGGGTTCGGCAGTTAATAGTGCAAAGCGACATTTTCCACTTTTGGAGATACTAAGAAAAACAGTTTACATGCATTTAGATGCAAATAAAATT
Source organism: Hydropsyche betteni (assembly GCA_028571205.2). Taxonomy (NCBI): domain Eukaryota; kingdom Metazoa; phylum Arthropoda; class Insecta; order Trichoptera; family Hydropsychidae; genus Hydropsyche; species Hydropsyche betteni. Next base: position 5,056,306 of record JAOXNN020000089.1, on the reverse strand, counting down.
AGAAGTAACCCGACATAGCACTGTCATATTTTAAGAGAAAGTGGAATTATTTATTAATTTCTGTAGTAAAAGTACTTATTTTTGTAGTAAATAAAAGGAACTCAAATTTGTAATTTTGGCGCTCAGCACTATTTACTGCCGAGCCCCTCATTTGAAAAAGGTTGAATTTGATTCTGAAAGGATTTGATTTGTAAATTTGTAGCTTTGATATGTGAAATGATTCGAAATTCGCGTCAATATTTTATTTCATGATCAAAATTCGTCTTGTTATAAAAGGGTTAATTGTATGTCAAACGTCAAGTTTCGCAATTTCAATGTAAGCGTTATTTTTAAGAGGATTAGCGCAACTCGACCGCGACATTTGATATTACATTATGAATGATCGATTCGCAGACGTCCCGAACAACTTGACAAATCTCCACACTTAACAAAAAAGCTGCATTTCTCATTCCGTTTCCCAGATAACATCGTGATCTATTGTCGAATTCTTGCCGCGGAGCTTTTTCCATTACTCAACGCGCCTCGGCTCCTCGTCGACGACCCGAATTTTCGAAACGCTTTCGGCTCGAAACGCGAAATTTTCCCGAACCCGACCGATTTCGCACGGGAAAAAGCGATCGTCCTTTCGCCGGGTCTCGGAGCTTTCGAGAACGGGCACTCGAGAACGGCGAGGAGCTCGAGAATGGCATTTCGGACGTGTCCATCGAGCAGACAGACAATCGAGTTGGCCTTCTTGAGATCCGGATCGGTGAGCGTGGGCGTCCACCGAACATCGCAGACACAATGGCTCGAATGTGCGCTTTGTGCTTTGAAAACTTCCTAAATTTCGGCTTTTTTGTAGTCGAATTTATGCTTTGAAGTGCGGAGTTCTGATTTTTGAACGGGTACGGGTGTTAAAAAATTGGGAAAATTGAATATTTTTGATTCGCTCGTTGTATGTTTGACGTATAAAAATGAAAAATTTTGGAATGTCCCATGAAATATGGAGAAGCCAATAAAAAAAATCTAACTGTACTATTTCAACATCATCTGCATCATTGCAGGACAAGGTCTCCCCATCAAATATTGGGGGTTTAGGCTATATACTTTATCCGAGAGCCAACCTCGTATTGAAACTGTACTATTTAAGAGTCCGAAATACAAATCAAATGATTCGCTGCTTGCATGTGTGACGTAAAAACGAAAACTTTTGGAATGTCCCATAAAATATAGAGAACCCAATAAAAAAAAATCTAACTACTATTTAATTTAAGAGTCTGAAATACAAATCGATATTTTTTGAAAATTACGTCCGGTAATTAACATTTTCTTCAATGAGTACATTCTTCTAGTCTTAAAATTCGATAGGTGCGTTTGGATAGATGACATAGTAAAACGAAAAAAAACCTTTTTAACAAAAATCGAATTACTATATCTTTCCACATAAGAGAAAAAAATCTAAATTGATAATTTTTGAAAATTACCTCTTATAAATGGCATTCTCTCCGTGTATTTTTTTAGCTGCAGTTAAGATACCTCGTTGCGCGAGTTACAAACTTCACCTTATTTAACCTAGCCCTTAGAGATTAACATAGATTAATTACGGATTGCATCCGTCATTACTAACGTAGGATTAATCAGTTCACTCGTGCAAAACTGCATAAAAAGAAGTCTCATTTAGTTATTTTTCAAACAGACGGTTGCTTATACTGCAACACGTGTATAATTTCATAATTGACATTTAACTATAATTTAATTATTTTTACATACGCTTAGTCAGCGCCTGGTGGCAAATTCATGAATCAACAAATTCTTTCTATTGTAATTTATTTATTTGTTCGACTGACGACATGTGTATAATTGCATTATCAGCAAACTCATTCCTACGATCCTTTGTTCAAAAATTATATTATATAAATACCGAGACGGTCGAGGTGTCGACCAATCTTCACCTGTTGTTAAACGGTCAACATCCTCGTGAATCAGAAATTGTAATAATACACAATAAAAATCTTCTACGCGAACTTCAAAAGTTTAATTTGGGATAACCTCCCTTACCCTATTCCTGGACGGGGAATACATCTGTTATGAAATTTTATCAGGGATACCACGAATTTCGTCTTGAATTTATTAAATAAGGGAACTGTTCACTATGTAATCATTTTGGATGATATGGTATCTCAGTTAAAATATAATATTATAACGAGAAATAAAGAATTTCAATGGCAAACTGGATGAATGCATTCGACGAAGAGAATGCCATTTACAGGACGTAATAAAAAATATATCGATTGGGATTTCTGTTTCTTAAATAACAAGATGCAGTTATCAACAATTTTATTTTTGTTTTCGTTTTTCTACGCAAATTAGCCCATCGAACTTCAATTGTAGACTAGAAGAGTGCTCATTGAAGAAAATGTTATGTAAAGGACGTAATTTTTGAAAAATATCAATTTTGATATTTTTCAAGTTAGATTTTTATTTTTTATTTTTTTATTAGGTTCCCTATATTTTTACTGGGCATTTCAAAAATTCTAATCCTTCTGTATATTATATTATATAATATAATGTGTTGAACAAAATTTAAAAAATTGCAAAATTTTGCAATTTGAAAGTTGTGAAATTTTCAGTCGAGTCACTTTTGTTATTCTCGAGTTTCTTAAGTGAAAAAGTACACTTTCTTCTCAGCGGAATTGTAACATACGACGTCACTTCGAGTATGTACACAGCAAAAGAAAGTATTGTTTTTATTAAAAATCAATATTGAACAAAAATATAATATTTTTTTAATAGTAAATTTCGATAAAATAATATCTGGCATTGTTAAAAAAGTAATTTATTAGCTTTTCATTCGTGAAAACGAATCGGTTATCGACAATACGCCCACGCATAGTGCCCAAAAAAAATTGTGAATTAAAATTTAACAGGATTATGAGATGAAACATTCACTTTTGCCCCGAGACATTCGAACCGAGGATACTGCTTTTTGAGTGCGAGTATAAACTATTTTTATTCTTAAAACGATTTATCGATCTATTGATCACTTTCTAATCTCGTTTTCGGCTGTTTCGCGTGTACAGACGAAAATATTGCGGTCGCGAGAGCGATTAGTTTCGACTTAATTATTTTACAATAAAAACGGAAATTTTCCTGTTGTGGTGAAACACATAATATACTAACCAGCTTCGTTTTCTTGGATCATTGCAAAAGTTGTCAGTTTACTTCGTAATTGCATAATTATTCAACTGCATCACAATAAGGCTGGATCTATGATAGGTTTAATAATAATTCATAAAAAATTGTATTATTTTTATATTTTATATATATGTTGATGTAAACAACATAATATATAATGGAATAGCTTTTTAATATCGTATTTTATATTGAAGATTGAAAAAAAGTAGAGATCGCGAAAAATCATTATTTTGTACTCTAAAAATAATACATTCATAATATTCTTTTATTCAAAATATAACTAAAGAACAATTTAACATACCTAACTTCTTCGTTTATGTTTGGTTTCTTCGACTGTAAAACTTGAAAATTTATTGGATTTGCTTTACGTTTATGAAAAGGTGCGTCAAAGTTGCATATGAAGCTTTTACCATAACAAAATGTATACAATAACACAATTCGATTATTCTATTTAAGAGTAGGTATATTATACAAATAATTTGATGAATAATTCATGTCAAATTTGTACTAAAATATTTTACATTTTTTTTCGGATTTCATTGTTTTTCGTTCGACTACAGAATAATCCGTCATGTCCTGTTTTAAAAATATCTGTTCCGGATGTTTGAATTTTGATTACAGTTTTGACACCTTTGTGTCGAAATACGAAGAAAATTCTATTAAAACGATATATTTTCGTTTTAACCCATTACCTCCCACTGTACTCACATGAAAAAAAAACAAGCTGACAATAATGACAGTTATCATTTAATTCCCGCCATATTGACTGTTTCCGTAGATTACTAATACCATCTATTGTTGAAATGAGTAACTACTTCCAGGATAAT
>JAOXNN020000089.1:5031308-5049080 GCA_028571205.2 Hydropsyche betteni | reverse complement strand
AGCTGCGTCGTGGCATCCCGAATGACCGGTCCATGGGCTGAAAAGGCGGTCGCAGGCTGGAGCTGGGCCAGTTTGTCCACGGAAGCAGTCAGAGCATCCAGCCCTTTGGCGAAACCGTAGTCCCACTCGGTGTCGAACCAGTTGGTCATCTTGGCTCTGTCATGCATGACGCCGCCGAGGAAGAGATGATCTCCCAACGCATAGCTCATGCCACCGGGTGAATGGCCCGGCGTGCTGAAACAGCGGATGCGGTGCCTGCGCCACTCGATGACGTCGCCCTCGACGAGCCAGCGATCCACTTGGACCGACTGCGAAGGTGGGCGCAGGTAGCTGGAGCCGTGCACGGTGAATTTGTCGCCGTTTTTAGGCCGCCATTGACGAAACGCTGTCGGTGTCTCCAGAAACGCCCGCTCCTCCTTCGGCGCAGCGACTTGGGTGATGCTGCGATCCAAGGCATGAATGCCCTGTAGCAGCTCGCGGTGATGGCTGGTGAGCAGGACCTGCTCGATCTTTTTCACGCCGAGCTTCGGCAGGTGCTCCAGCACGCTGCCGTCACCGGGATCAATGAGCAGTGCGGCATCTCCCTCGCGAAGAACGTAGGTGTTGCAGGTGCCACGGGAGAGGAAGAGGCCGGGGGAAACCTCCTCCAGGGCCGCACGGGCTGAGATGACCACCGAGAGGAAGAAAAGTAAGTGACGTAGCATGTGCTCTAAACGTCGCCATCCCTCCCGCTTTGACACTCCCGCCGTTTTGGCCCTTTGGCGCCCTTTTGGCGCCCACTCGAAACCGGCGCCCGGGGCGAATACCCCGCCTGCCCCCTCCTCGCTACGCCACTGACCTATATAATTGTGAGGAAACTATTCTGGTTCCAACTCATTTCCAAAAAGAAGCATTATAATAATAAATTAATAAATTAGAAGAATTTGTAATTTCAATGAAAAGAAATGTTTCGCCGCGGCACAATAGCACAATAGCGGCACAGATTTCGAAAAAACCATTTTTTGCTAAAAGCCATAAATTATGAGAGTTTGTATAGCAATTATCAGGAAGGATACTCTTATTGTATTATCCTTAGCACGTGTACGCCTAGGCAAAGGGTCTTGTTGCAGTATGCAATAACAATCGAACTCAAACTCGGAACTAAAATATATTTGTAAAAATAGTGAATAACATATCGTCCAAGGGGGGTGCAATTGCACCCAGTGCACCCCCCTTGGATCCGCCCCTGATCGAAGTAGAAGTTAACAATATTTTTGTACTAGCACGAAGACGGTGCATCGTTGACATCATTGCATCGTTTTGATATTTCCGTTTAGAAATATTTATATGAAAACTATTTTTTCTAAAATTTCATACATGAACAGTGGTGAAATTACCCATTTGAGTTTGTCATCCGGCCCGTAAAATGTTTATGGTTTGGCCCTTTCAGAATAAAATTTGCCGATTCTTTACAATTATTGTAAAGGATTATGTGTTTCCGATTTTTTCATTAATTCAATTGCTAATTATAATATATGCTGTTGCTATTTATCAATTACGAAGCTAAAGATTACCCAGAAAAATTTATTATACAATTTTTTTTTTCAATTTAATGAAAATTAATAATAATCAATTTAATATCAACTTTTGGAAAAATTGTCCTTCGGACGGTTTTGGACCAATTTTCGTTTGGACAAATTGTCTAGGATAAGTTGTCGTTAGACGGATTGTCTTTGGCAGAGTTATCGTGGAACCAATGGTGTAGTGCTAGAAAAAAGTGGTGGAGAGCTAAAAAAAGTGGTGCAGCACTATATATTTCTAGTTGTAAGATAAAAGAAAAAAAATGTGCAAAAAATTATTATATATGTTCTAAGACTAAACTGCAAAAAAAAGCTAATAAAACTGACGAGGGTTGATAATATTCATGTTCGAAGTTTCGGCTATCGTTCCTAAATAGGTACAGGATGTTTTTGATTTATTTCTCCAATTTCCGAATCTTTTGTCAAAATAAGTTTCTAATTTGAGGGTAATGAATAAACGAGGATATGTGCTCTAAACTTAACCACTCCCTTCTCTGCTCGGTCAATTCGTTTGGTACCCATTTGACAATTTTTTTTACTTTCCCTATTTCATCCAGATGTCTTGAAATACTTGATTTTGAAATTTTGAGATCAAATGCTGAATTCCAAATAGTTATTTGAAATGTAAAATTGTTATACTGGAGCGGTGCTCCACCTCGTAATAAAATGGTGGAGCGGCACTCCAGTATACTCCTACCCCACTACACCACTGCGTGGAACCAAAGTAAATATCATGGTAGACCACGCGTTATGCAACACTGGTATAGATCTTATGACATTCATAAAAATATGAAAAAAAATTTTCGCAAATTAGTACTTGTTTTCCATTATAAAATTTTAGAATGGTTGTTTTCAATCCTGTTAGTTATTCACTAGTTTTGCTTTACCTCATCACGCTAGCCCAAGTCGTATTGATAAGGCATTATTTATATATTTCATCCTATATGCACTATATGTTGTCTTTAGGCCCTTATCTTAGGAAATAAATATTATATTTGGTCAACATTTAACTATTTTCGAGTCAGTATTTAAATCATTTTTGAGTCATTATAAATAATATTAATGCTAGTTAATCGAACATTAATTAGTTAAACTTATTCCGGAAACTAGTATTGTAAGCATTAATTAAAAATTGAAGCATATGTACATATATTGTAATCCGACATTTGCCCAAACAATACTTAACATATGACACTGGCATATACCGACACGTTTTAGGATAATTGAAGGACTGTATGAAGGTTAAATGACTTAGTTAATGTTTTATAATTTATTTCAATCCTCCTATTTTGAATTTTTCCATTTATTGTATTCTACATTCTATGTTGCAGTAACGTGTCTTGTGTGCTACTGTCGGCGTATGCCAGTATAAGTACAGACAATTTAATATTAATGATGAATATTAATATTTAATGTTCAATAGACCACGTGTGAATCAAAATAGGTATCGAAAAAATGAGAGGCTTATCTTTACATGAATCTCATTCTAAATATTTTACATGCTTTGTAATCATCGTGCTTTGGCCAAAGTCTGTCTACTTGGTTCGGGGCGTGCGTTGCTCCGGTCCTATCTGTCATTTTTTTGGTTTTTGAGTCCTAATACAGTAAATATGAATGTTTTTTTATTCTCTTATCGAATTTAGAATGAACTTATCATTCAAAAAATCATTTGAATCATTGAATGGTACTTTCTAAAGTATCCATATAATTTTCTCTTCTATTCGTATATTGAAGTATAATTTTCCACTTTTATAATAAAAAATATGATGATTTTTAACGAAATAATGACACTTTTTTTATTTATCAATACATTTTTTTCGATAAAAACAAAACTGCTTTAATTTTTTTTTTTAAATAACTAAACTTGTATTTATAAAGTTATCTATTCAATGTTAGAATTATAATCAATTTGTGACAGAGTATCTATTATGTTGACAGCCAGAGTATCTAAATGAAATTCAATTATATCATTGAAATTTTCAGATATATGTGACAGAAGATACTATCCGTCGTTAATTTTTCTTTAAAATCGATTTAGTTTATTGAATAACTTTCAATAATGTGATATTGTTAAATAAGCAAGATGTTGCCCGTAGCATTGGAAGGTTGTGGGGCAGTTTCGGAAGGGGGCGGAGCAAGAGGAGGATCGATCTCTCTTGCTGTATTAATCGATTTTATAGTTCAACGAACATACCATGAACTCACCGTACTTGCCGAGCTGTGAGTGTCTTTTTTCTTAATAATTTTCCCCTTATTCGACAATCTTTAAAACAATTTATTATATTTATAGGCTTCCACGCAAAACCGACATGGAAAGAAAGGTGGAAATATATAATTTATCCGCCCGAAGTAGACAGTTATTCATCAGGTTACTTGCGTTGGTTAAATGGGCCGGAAGTGCGTCGAAAGTCGACCGCTCGACACATATAATGGCCTTCTTAGACAAACAAGCCATGTTGTTTGTCGACACCGCTGATATGTTAGCGAGAATGGCGCGAGAAACTCTCGTACATGCCAGGTATATATTTCGTATATTTGCATCATAACAATACATTGGTTTTTACTTATATTTTGCATTTTAGATTACCAACGTTTCATATTCCGGCTGCGGTCGAAGTATTGACTCAAGGCACTTATGCTCGTCTTCCAGCTTGTATCAGAGAGAGGCTCGTTCCGGCTGAAGGATTGACCCCGTCGGAACGAAGAGCGACTCTTAAAGCTTTGAATCACGTAATCAGGCAAAGATTGGTGACTTGCGCGTTGCCGGATAACATGAGAACTTTTAAAGTCGGTATTATTGTTGGTTTTGTATGGTTGTTATGAAAAAATGTTTATAATTTGTATTGTTTTCAGGTGGAAAATGGTAGGGTTACTTTTCAGGTGGGACAAGAGTTTAGTGTGTCTTTAACAGTAATGGGAGATTCCCCATCTTTACCGTGGCGGCTATTGGATGTGGCGATTTTAATTCAAGACAACGATATTGGAGGTAATATCTTTTTTTTATTATATTGTTAAAAATATGATGATCTATTTAATATTAGACAAGAATTTTATTACTAAGAAAATAAACTTAAGATATTTTTTTTTTACTAAACCACAAGGGTTGACTCGGCAGAAATCTGAAAAAATAATGACTGATATTTAAATGGTCAAAATTTAAATACGATTTTGATCAGAATTTTTATCCCATTTATCTGAATTTATTTGACGTTGGTCAGAACATTAATCATATTTTGGTCAAAATTTTAATCGAAAAATCAGAATAAACATTGAATGGTCAAAATTTTAACTGGGTTTGTCAGAATTTATGTTAAATGGTCAGAATAATATTAAGAACCCTAACCTAACTTATTCTGACCGTTTTGTTGTTAAATTCTGACCATTGGTAAAGTTAAACTACTGCCCATGAACGTACCAACCTCTCAAGCGGTGAAACGCGTTTATACATATACATGCACCTATACTCATTTGCAGTTTGACAGTTGGTCGTACAAAACTTTTTGTTCAGATATCGGAGCAGTATGATTATAGTATTCAACACCACTATCAATTCATCAACACAAAACCCAATTTCATTCGTTAAGTTGAGTTAGGTTGGGTTGGGTTCTGTTTCGCATAGAAATAATCAACTGACATTTAACATCAAAAGTTGGATGCAAATATGTGTGTGAATGCAAAGTACCAACTTAAAACTTATAACTGTATTTGTATATGTATGCATTTCACCACTTGGGAGGTTGGTACGTTCATGGGCGGTAGTTAAACTTTACCCTGACCATTTATTATTTTATTCTGATCGTTTTAATTAAAATTCTCACCAAAACATGATTAAAATTCTGACCATTTAATTTTTGGCCAAAAATAATCTGTAATACCTATTATCTTAAAAATAAATTGATCACAGTGATAAATTAATATTTTTTTTATATACGCAGAAGGTAAACCTCTCGTCCACCCACGCCAAGTCACATATATACGATCGGTAGCGCAAGCAAGATTAGCTGCCGGTGGCGGACCTCATGCACTTTTAGCTGTCCTTGCATACTTTTGCAGATCTTTACAGTTAGAGCTGCTTTACACTCAAACTCTAAGATTGGCAAGAGACCGCTTAGGTCGACACATTCAAGTCGACCAATACGTCCCCGGAAGGAAACTGACCGTTTCTTATTGGAAGTAATGAACGAAAGTTATGTTTGTTCAATATTTTTAATAAATGTTGATAAATTTATTAAATTTTTGTAGAGAGCTCGGTTGCGAATTGGGTTATCACGTCACTATTCAAGCTGATCCAACGTGTCCCGGAAGGTCATTGGCGGCAGTTCATATTCCCCAATTAGGAGCTGAACAAGAAGTAGCAGCGGCTAAAGCATTAGCTGGAAATCCGTTATCCATGGAGCGTTTATTAGTTACTATAATTCATGTTAGATCACGCGCCCGCCTTAACGATTTAAAAACTTTACTGACTGACATGGGCGTAAGTTTATGATTTTTAATTTTTTTTAATGTATACTTGATTTTTTAATAAATTTTCGTTTTACTTTTAGGTCGAATGCACGTTAGGAGGATCGCCTTGTGTCTTGTCATGTTCGTTACTTCAACCGTGTTTGCGAGCTGAACAATTACTTGTCGCCGTAGGCGTACATTGTGGTCAACTTAGGTGTCATGTACCACAATATCCTCGTGCTCCGTTAGCGCCGGCACTACCTGCAGCTTTAGCAGTAGCAGATCGTGCACGATTGACTCCTTTATTAGCCGATCTGAGGTATATTGTTGGTGTACAATTTTTTTTATTTCTTTTCATTAACAATCATTGATTTTTCCAGATTTTGGTTGATGGCTCGACGTTGTGAAAAAACTTTACAGCATTTGCCAGCTCATGCTTCGGAACATTTACCATTTATCGCACCACCGGGTCACCCCATCGAAGAATTATCAAGTCATCGACTGTATGTCACGTTCCATCGCCATGCTAGTCAAATTCTCGTGAGACTTTTTTCTCTATTTTTTAAGCAACGATTCCGATGAAACATTAATTGTATTTTGTTTTACTTAGGTGGTAGAAATGTTGGCTGATGGCCCGAGTAATGTTAAATTATGTTTCCACATGGCATCGGTGAAGAGATGCGGCCCCGACGAAGAAGAAACAGACAATGAAAACAGTGGAGCGTTTTACAAAATCATTTCTCTCGTCCAATTTGATACATTTGTTTTCACTCATGGTCCTTTTACACCCGTCGACCCTCCCTGTAAGTGAACGTTCAATTTTTATTTAATCGGATAAAACTTGGGATTCATCATTTTCAAATTATCGTTTCGCAGATTCTGCAGGGAAAAGAAAAGCTTCGGCTTCAGGCAGATGCGTCAGATCAAAACAACCCGCTTACTTTTTGCCAGAATTAGCGCATATCGTTGCTGCAGCTGATGAACGCATACCGTTTATATATCTTTCTAAAGAAGTTTGTATATTTTATCAAACAATCGTACGCATATTGTTATATTTATTTATATTATGCATGTTATTTCAATTTCTAGTTATCAAATAGAGGTGTATGTCATGGTGGAGTTCAAGTCGAAGCTGGTGGCGGAGGACCAACATTAAGATTGATTTCGTTGCCTTGGCCTGCTGAAATCGGGGTATCATCCGAAGCCGCCGGAGCATTAATGCGACGATTACTTGCAGCATCAGTCAGAGTTCATCTTCGAAATCAAGCTCGTATATGGACTGCCGAATTAGTTTTTCATTCTTCACCACTTCGCAGTCTTCATCCCAAAGAACAAGGTATAATGATTTGGTTTATTGCCTGCTAATAAATCAACTATATTTTTCTTATTATATTTTAATATAACAGGCATGCGAAGATGTGTATATTTCCAATATGAAATGTGCTCGGATGGTGCTGCGCGTGCTGCTGAAGCATTATTAGCCGATTGGTCGACTGTAGTACAACTTCATTCATTAGTATACCACTATACACAAAGAGATCCCTCAGGTTAGATTGATTTATTTCTATAATATCAATTTATGCATTAACTCATCGCTTTAATTCAATATTTTATTACAGAAAGAGAAGCTGCAGAGTCGCATGTTTCTATTGTATCTTATGATTATAAGCGTCTAGTGTTAGGGGCTGGACCAGGTGGTCGTGCTCGTTGCACAGTCACGTGGTCTGGAGGGCGCTTAAAAATTAAATCGGCTGCCGCTCCTGGAGCTGCAAATGCTCATGCACTTATTCATCATCAACTAGAATCTTTCCTTAACAAGTATGAATTCTCATAAAATGTTTATTTACTTTTGTGTTATATTCTCTAATATTTTATTACATTACAGAAATAAAGACCTTTTGCAATTCATGGCTGCTTTGCGAGAAACGTATGCTCCTCTTGTAGCTTTAGGACGACTATCGACGACACCTCATCTTGGATTACAACATCAAAGACCTCAAGTGCCTGTACAAACATTTACTTTAGTCCCGCAATCTTGGAGAAAGGTTATTATTCTAATATGCAAGTGTAATAAAACAAACATACCTTTTCGATAAATTATATTAAAAAAAATTTTAGATCCGTGTTGCTTATCAAGGAGCATACTGTTTAGAAGTAGCAGTAAGAGGCGGGGAAGTAGTCGCTGTCAGAGATGGTGCTTATTCACGATTTGACCGAAGCACTGTTGTCGGCGAATTCGTTCCGACTCAGGGACTCAAGGTTTTTTTTTTTAAGATTCTTCATTTGATTTTGTTATGTTAATAAATATCGTAATTAAAACTAATATTAATCTCAGAGTTTCCTGTCGCTCTACGTGTCCGAAAGTGGCACTCGCGTTATATCTGAAGATGACAATCCTCCTTCGCCAGTATCCCCTCGCGAAAGTACCGGCAGTAGTGGAGGATTACTTCGTTTTCCAGCGCCACTTACTCCACCGCAACCCCACACTCCGCACTCAGCGCCACACACACCTCATCCAGCCAGCCCACATCAGGTTTGACATTCGAGTATACATGATACACTTTAATTAATACTTTCGGATGAAAACTCGTTATTTTTTTATTGAAGGGTCACAGTGGTTCATTCAATTTGACATCGCCTCCTATGGGTCCAGTAGCTCACGCTAGTCCTGCATCACCACAGCATCCGGGAGCGTCTCCTTTACCGTCAATAGCTAGCGCTTCACCAAATCCAGCTTACATACCTCCAGGTGAAATGATTCGTAACACACTTATTTTATTTTAATTATTATGTTTTATTAATTTTTCATTATTTGTGTAGGAAGTCCGTTTACTGCATGGCCTGGATCACCGAGTGTGCCTCGACCGTCACCAGCTCGTTCTCAAGAACATAAAGGTATATTTATACCTGTATGTTTTGTATAATTTCTCTTTTGATACATTGAATTTATTTTTGTCGTCTTTTTTAAGTGGTTATGGGAGCTGGTCGAGTTTTAGTTGGTGGTCGTGCTTGGGCTGGTGCGGTAGCCACTTTGTTACCTATAGGAGCGCTGGAGGTTTTATGTACTCCGTGTGAACCTCCTGTTGGTGTACCAGGTTCTTTACTTCCACCGTTAGAACGATTTTTAGGCTGTGTTTATATGCGTCGGCATTTACAAAGATTCATTCAGCATGAAGATGTGGTAACTATTTTTTTTCTCTTTTCATATACATTTCGTCTCTTTTTTAATCTTTTTTTTTTATATTATTAGCTTACACATGTCACTTGTGCTGAACCAGGAGTCGTTGTATTCCGAGCTGAGGCTATAGGCCTCTCAGGTCGTGTGGCATTACATCCCGTTCATATGCAAAGCTTACATTTATCATTAGCTCACTTACCCGAATATAAGGACCAGTGGACTCCTGAGGAATTGCAGGTAAATTCTATAAGGTTGTTCGATTTTAATATGAATTTACTTAAAAACAAAATTTCAGGTGATTGAGAAATATTTCGAATTGCGCGTTGTGTGTCCGCCGTACAAACCAAACTCTATTTGGGGTTGGGGTCGGGCATGGGGCGCACCGCCTGGAGTGTTTCATGATTTCGTACATATCATGCGATGTGAACTTGCTGGTCCCGGACTCGCAGCTCATGCTAATGGGAATGTACCATGGAATCTCCAGTGGGCACTGAGGTCGCCTCCTCAAGCCCCACCTATAGTTCCTGCTGGGAATCCTGCGGTTCTTCTTATCAGAAATAAGATACTCATATTTGTTAGTTTTTCTTCTAATATGTTTTTATTACTGAGGCAAAAAAAAGGTTATTATATGATTTTTTTTTTAGATATGTGTAAGCAAAGCAGAAATGCAAATGGTATTACCGCTAGTGTATGATATAACGAATAATACGACTCAGTTAGCAGAAAAACGTGATCCTGCTCCGCAATATCCACCGACCTCTTTACAACATCAAGCTTTCAAAATATTGAAAAGGTATATTGTTTTTTTTGTTTTTAATATAATTTGGCATTATTTACTTTTTGTTTTATTTGTATTTCAGACTTCAAGAATTCAGAACACAACGTGAACTAACTGATTGTTCACTGTGGCATTCGGTACATGATATAATCAATAATCTGGTCATACCGAACGAGGCTGGACTTCAATACAATATGTAAACTATATTTTTCATTTGAATTAAATTTTCTCACCTTTTCACATTTATTTTTGACGTTCATTAATAAAGGACTGTATTGTAAATATTGTATCAAAAATTTTGGTTATTTATCTAAACCTTAGATTAATTGATAAATTGAATATTTTAATTTTTTATTATCAACATATTTGACAAAATGTATAAAGGGAGTTAATGTAAATAAATTATTCTTAAATTACTCCAAATGCAATGATTTTCTCATTTAAATTATAGAAACGTTCCCGAAAGTCAGTAAAGACCGACGAATATTCTGCTGACACAGATGATAATCTTTGAATGGTGGTGCAAGAGTACTATCATACGTTTTCAACTCGTCTATGAATTTCTCCAGCGCTTTTACATAATCACCTTTTTCCATATAGCCCTTACCTATTTTTTGAGCTACTTCAGTATCCTGCAGTAATCGATATTTTTTAGTAAAAAAACTCAAATTATATAAAGTATAATTAAAATTTTAAATGACCTGTAAAGCTTTCAATCCTTTCAAAATATTTGTATGTTTTTGACACAGTCCACATTGTATCATGAATTCTTGGCAATTTATCGGTACAGGTACTACGTTCTTACAATCATTTCCAGCGTCACACCTACATCAAAGTGAATATATATTACTATGAACAATAATTATGAAAATATTAAAGTGTGTTATATATTTACTTGAATCTCATTGTTCCTTCATCCATTTCTTCAAATTTAGGCCATTTTTGTACACATGCAATACATTTGCATTCAAACCAATATTGATCCTTCAATTTTAACTTTCTCTCCATGTATGACTCGGTCGTGAAAATCGGACCGTAATTTTCAGATATCTGTTCACCTTCTTTAATGTTTTTTATTGCTCTTACGATGACTGATGTTCCTTGAAAATATCTACAGAATATTTCAGTAAAATTATTTTAAAATATTTCATATAATCGTCAAATTTCAACTACCTCACTACGCTCGGATTACAAGAATGGTTAAATAAGGCGAGAGTGGGATACAATCCTCCCCCGAGGAAAACAGATTTTCCAAGATCCTTTCTTAATACACTTTTTTCTGCAGTGGATCTTTGACACTGCAATTCGAATATTTCGTGCGCGTTGAATTGAAGCAACTGCAAATTTTTTAATATGAGTCCTCCCACGTAAGTTTCCACTTCGTTCAATGTCATTTTTTCGTTGGACCTTAAGTAATCTGTCTTTTTCAGCAAATTCAATAAAAATACAGCCATGTGTGTACGTTGGAAATAATCTGCTTTCGATCTTAATTTCCGATTTGATTCAAGATTGTAAACACGTGCGTAGTCATTGCTCAAATACTTTCCTTCGATCTTATCGTTCAGTTTTTGCTTCAAATCGATAAAATACGATAGTTCTTTTTGAATTATGATTCTGAGAGCCATATGGCAAGTTATTGAACAACCCGATCTCCAGATCATTTTCAATATAGAACATTCATATTTATGAAACGACATTCCAATGTTTTTGCAATTTTCACTACAAAATACAACATTGGCACATTTCATACAAGCCACTGGCGCTATGCACCTGCAATTTTTTGAACCCAATATTTAATAGAACTATAATATGTAGTTTATTTTTACAAAACATAACAGATATTATACTTATCGAAACAATTTTGACAATGTATCTTAGCATATTCGGCTAAAAGTACATTACAATATGCCGGTTCCACAACAACTATTTCTCCTACGTCTATATTTTTTGTAGCCACTGCGAATCTTCCTTCGTCCTCGTTTGATTCAATATTCAAGGCGTTTGTTGCGGCTTGATAAATGTTGTGATGTTTTCCAGTAACAGGAGGTAGCGGAATAGTTTTTTTCTCTGCCGTTTTCAAAGGGGCTTCATTATAAGCCTTTTTATTTTTGGGATTGAGTAGTTGTATGCTTTTGTTCAAAATTTCCATCATCACTTGTGCATCTGTTTGTAGTTTGGTACATTTTTCTTTAGGCAGTTTAGCGATGTCTAATGCCTTTATGGTTTCTCTGAAATATGTGTATAATAAAATTAATATGAAAATATATTTTGATGAAGAAAAATAATTTAATTGACTAACTGAAAAGCCAATATTGCCTCTTTATTCCATTTCAAAGCCAAATAACACCTTGCTTTTCTATCTAATACTTTGAAATATAATTCTTTCGGATAGTTCATTGAAAGCGCTACATTAATATCCATCAAAGCAAATTCATATTGTTGCAAATGATAAAGAGCAGCAGATCTGTTTGCTATTATTATGGCCAATTCATCCACTAAAATTTACATAGTCCATCAATATTGTATTCAGAATTATTTCATTTTTTTATTATCCTTATCAAATGAATATATATATATTTACCATTGTCACTTGGCATATGTAAATAGCTTTTTGTATAAAAATCAAGTGCTTCCCTCCAGTTGCCCTTTTGAACAGCCGAGTTACCTTCAATTTTCATCTGTCTGGCTTTTTCTACATCTTTACCTCCTACTGAGAAGGTAGGATCGCACATTTTCAGGCTGATTTCAGGATCGAATTCTCTAATTTGTGGTATGCTAGCCATCAACGAAACTCTTGCTTCGTCATCTTCCAAATTGGTGAAATTCTTCAATGTCACATCGTCGACACTGTTGCGCACATTTTGATGGTGTTTGTAGAAAAATCCTTCTGTTGTTAATTGACGGTCAAGCATTTTGATATTTTGAATCTAATAAGATAATTTTTCTGGTTTTTATAAAGAACGATACTTTTATTTATATTTCATGTTAAACATATTAATATGTATGAAAAATGAAAACGTGAGTTTTATTTTATCAAAAATACCTTTACGAATTATTCATTAAATATTATCACTCAGGGCCATGTGCTTTCTTCTTGCACAGTCCAACGAAGTGTTAATTTTAGAATTCAACTTGTGGCTATTTTAAGAAAAGAGATGTTCATCTTACAATCGGTTAAATTCATTCGACATCTTTTGTTTAAAATGATTCCTGATTCATTATTACTTTTAGTATGATTAGCAATAACAAAAAACAAAACCTGTTTTTATTATTCAATAGCATTTAGTATTATAAGATTTCATTTTATTGCAAATGTAAATTATACGGGGAATACCTAATAAATATTTATTATAATTAAATGTATGATAGTTAATTTTTGTTTTTTTTTCAATTATATTAAATAATATTTGTGTCAATTATTTATTTATCACTAACCTTTGTTTATTATCGTTTATGATAATCTTCAGCCTATTTTCTTATTGTCTATTCTAAAGATTGAATAACTTTTCCAATCTTCACAAAATGATTCAATTTAATAATTAATGTTTTATTTATAACATAAGCTTTTAGCAAAAATTGTACCCGATCATAAAAAGAGAAAATCCCCATAAGGTAATATTGGTGACCAGATGTTTCAAGTCAATTAAAAAATTACATGACGGTTAATGACCCATTTAATGGTTTGTTATTTATTTTAATAATACTATTTTGAGAATTTTCTATACTCGGTGTTGTACATTCATGTGTGCTATTGTCATTTTCACAAATAAGACGAGTTATATCGCAATGTAGCAAAAAATGGAACGGATGATTTTTTGCATTGCATTATATGTTATTTTGGAACAGATTTTCATTCAGCAACATGACAGTTGTTGACAGATGTGATGTGATTATTTAAAAACAAACAGAACAAACCATGGAGTGTTTAGATAAGGAAACACTTAATACCCTCAATACATTAAAATCTCTCAATGGCAAAATGCGAAGCATGTGCAGAGCTTGTCTCGGTTCTGCTGACCCACCAAGTCCATTATACTCTGAAAATGAAAGTCAAGAGTCTCTAGCTTATTTGGTGTGGACATGCACTGGAATACGCCCTACAGAAGGAGATGGTTTGCCTGAGTCATTATGTTCGAAATGTTGTACGAATCTTTCCATAGCTAATCACTTCAGGCTATTGGTGCGAAAAACCAATAATCTCTTACAACAATGTACTGATGTTAAGATAAAACTTGACACTGAAGTTATCAAACGAGAACCCGAATTGTGTGTTTTAAGAAATGAAAATCCTATTAAGTCTGAATCTGAATCCGATATGAGCGATATGGATGTTTCTGATATGAAAATTGAAGCAGACGAAAGCTCTTTAAACGATTCCGTCGACAAAGATCAAGATGAAGAAAATCTAATTGAAGATGACGCAGATAAAGTGATTTGCAAAATATGCAGTCGGCCTCTAGGCAATAAATATAGTCTTAAAAAACATATGGAAAGGCACAAACGTAAAGAAGAAGACTCTATAAAAGCGACGGGGTGGGGACGAGATCACATGTACCACTGTCCAGAATGTCCTTACAAAGCGCATCACAAAAAATCCGTAGTTCAACATTTGAGATTACACACAGGCGAAAAACCATATAAGTGCAACGAATGCAATAAATGCTTCACACAACAATCAACGTTAACATGCCACCAAAAAACACATAGCGACAAAATGTATTACACTTGCGCCGAATGCGGTAGACAATTCAAGCACAAATCGAAATATGAATTGCACAGAAAATATGCTCACACAGATGAAAAAAACTTTCCATGTACTTTATGCGATAAAAAATTTAAAACTAAAACAACGCTAAAAATCCATTTAAATAGACATAATAATTTACGGATCTTCAGTTGTGAAACATGCGGAATGAGATTCGTCACCAGAGTCGACCTTGCGAATCACAATAGAATCCATAAAACAGAAAAAAAAATTGCTTGTCATTTATGTGAATACACAACGACTATGAAAAAAAACTTGGATTGTCACCTTCGACGCCATTCTGGAGAGAGGCCATTTAAATGCGACACGTGTGAATGGTCGTGTTTCACTCGAGGAGAGCTCAAGCGCCATATGCGAAAGCACACGAAGGAAAAGAACTACGCTTGTCCTTTGTGCAAGATGAAGTTCGGATATAGTCGTTGCGTGAACAAACACATGCTGACCGAGCACGGTATTAAATATAAGTGGGCAGAAGAAATTGATCGTCGAGTAATTAAATAAAGATTCTAGAAACAAATTTATGATGTTTCAAATAATGAACGTTTTTTTCTAAACTCATGTCAGTTCTGTCTATGGAGATTTGATTTCTTTTCTCATATAATAATAAAGTTTGAAAAGAAATTTTGAGATTAAACATGAAAAAATTTTGCAAACATCAAAATCATCTATGGAAACTAACATCAGTGAATAACCTAAAAGATAATTATAATTGACACCCAATGTAAGGCCTCGCATCATCATCTTCAAATAATAACTAGGATAACAATTACAATTCACGTCCAACATAGAACTTCGCATCATCATCTCCAAATGATAACCAGGATAGCGATTAGATAATTCCATTTTCTGTTGAAACTTGTAAATTACTGATAATGCTTCAAAAAGAATGTACGAACAGAACAAGAAGTGAGTATTCTGTTTGGAGAAAAATTAATGTGTTTCATTATTATGTTTTTACGAATTCTATAAAAAAATATACATCTCTTCAAAGTCATGCAATATTTATGTCATTACTTTTTGATGGTACATATATTTGCAAAAAAACATTGATTCACACTAATGAGTCTCTAAGTAAAATTCATAAATATCACTATTTGAAACTAATTATGAGAAGTCGAGGTTTTATTGAGGCAAATTATGAGAAAACACTAGAACTACTGGAAACAAGATACAATAATAAGAAATTGTTACAAGTCACATCACAAGGTTACTGAACCAAAGGAAACTTCAAATGGAATCTGCTAAAGGAATACAGAAAATGTTGGACAAAACTATAATAACAAATCTTACCTTGAAATTTTCATAAGAATAGAAACCAATTGTATCGAACCAGACATGAATGCATTGTTTTTTATTTATATTTTTATATTATTATTACTTATTTATAAAAAAATAAAGTTTTCTTACATATACACACTTCCACCTTATTTATGCAACCTTACTTAACCAAAATATGTAGTTTTATAATGGAGAGAAATAAATTTACTAATAATTTTATTGAAAATATGAAATTTGTATGTGACCCTTGATTAGTACACTAAATCAGTATTGCCCTTAAGCTGAAATCTTAGCACAGCTTCTATATGTTTTAAAAGTGTAAAATTGTATGTCGAAATTTGTTTATAGTAAAAACAATTGTTTACAAAAGCAAAATAGATTATTGTAATATATTTCACCGGACAAAATTATAAACACTACAGAAAATTTAGATAGTGCCCAACATAACTGATGTAGGGGAGAAGTAGCGTGAAAGAGCCGTTTTCATTTACTCGGCAGTTTTTTAATGAATCGAGCGGGTCTTTATATTTTACGGTAACACTAATCAGATATCACCCACAAAAATTTGACGGCTTACTGAAAATAAATAGCGTCGGTACGACGTTTTGAAGATTTCGTCGTCGTCAAAAAAGTTTTGAATTCATTTTATTTGTTTTTTAACTTTTATACGTACAAATCTAATAATTATATGACTATACCATAACTTTATAAATATATTAGACCTTATAGTAACGTATATATTTTGCCTGCAAATCTTTAACTTTATATTCATTTTCGAAGTTATGTTTCTTGAGAGGATACGGTTTGAAAGAGCCGGGCTGCAGTTTGGGAGGGATTCTTACAGAAATTCCCAAATATCAATGAATAACAAAACCTTCCTGGCACACCCGGTACGTCTATAGGTCGGAGAGTCATTGACTCTGGAATAGCTCGGACCTCGATGCTTATGACTCGTGATAAAGGTAGCAAAAGCTTTAACGCATATTCGTCGCCAATTTTTCAACAGCACGCTCGCTCGAAGGTTAAATAAAACAAACACTGTCACCTGTCAAACTGACAGATGGATCTTGCAGAGCGCCAGCTTTTAAGATCAAATCTGACTCTCATAACTTTAAGTGGCTCTTTCAAAGCCTATAGGTTATGAAAGAGCCGAATTTCGTTATTTCTATAAATGATTATAAGTCTAAAAATATCGTGAATTTCGTAAAATATTCTATGTTATTACTTACATAAATGAATAAACAATTACTTTCTTCACCAATTTTTTTATTTATTTATATATTTCAATATGATTTTTCGGTTTTTTTTCAAACTGGTTCTTTCATGCCACTTCTTCCCTGCAATATCGAAAAGTTGCCCAACGTCGTGTACGCTAGTGGTATTTGAGCAAACGTCTAGAAATCATTGCAATTCAGTGAAAAACGGAACGGGATCATAATAGCATAACTGTCATAAATTTTGACACTATCGTATTTACTTAACAAAATTAAGATAAATGCATCTATCTTCAGCCCATTTTGCATCATTTGATAATTCAACAGATCTGAAAAACTATGGAATTCTCTGAAGTAGATGAATTTTTGCTCGACGAGTCATTTAAAGTTCTGAATGAACAATTTGAAAGTGTCTGCAGGACTTGTCTATGCATAGCGGACCCTCCGACTTCTTTATTTCACAAAGAAAATGATGAGATATTTTCTGATTTGTTATGGATATGTACTGGTATACAATTCACCAAAGGAGACGGTCTACCTGAAGTTTTGTGTCCTAA
>JAOXNN020000089.1:5012255-5030507 GCA_028571205.2 Hydropsyche betteni | reverse complement strand
TAGAATTTGATCCAGATGATAATCTCTCGAATGATCAAGAATGTAATGAAGATAAAGAAACAGACAAAGTAATTGAATCAATAGAGGCCGATACTGACTCAAAAAATGAACCCTTTGATAAAGAACGAAACAAATCAAGGGAAATGAATAAATTTGATTATAAGTACAAATGTGAATTTTGCAATCTATTTCTTAGTACCAAATACGCCTTGGAATATCATACACAACTAATGCACCCTGGTGAAAAAGAAAGCCCTGGAAACAAATTGAATTGTACTAAACATGCATTATCGGCGACTAAAAATTTAACTTTAACCCAACATATGAATGACCAAATAGGTAAAATCCATTAGAATATAATGTTAGTGGCTAAGGCTTTTCATAATCTTCTTATTTAAATACCATACACAAAAATTAATCACGATAAAACAGTTAAAATGAAAATTTTATGAAGCACAAGTATTATTTTATGTTTATAATGAATGTTTTGATTTCTCAAAATTGATCTTTTGTCTTTATAGAATGCAGAAATCTGGACAAAGATAATAATATCGAAATGGAAGAAGCATCTGGCGCCTCTTGCACTATATTACCTCAGAAATATGTCAATCGCGATCCTTCTGAAAGACTTAACGGAAACCTTCGACAACACAGATTGATCACAATTATTAGTGAAAAAACTAACAAAAAAATTCGAAGAGCATGCCGAGTTTGCACAGCCCATAATAAACGGGGAGATACACTCTTTATGTGTCAGTTTTGTCGTGTACCTTTACACAGGGGGAATTGTTTTGATTCGTATCACACGAAAAAAATATATTAAAAAATGAATAAAAAAAATTTTAGTTTTGTAAATAAAATTTTGTTTGAATATAAACAATTACATATATTCTTAGTGGTTTTATTTTTTGTTGTAACCTTTGCTCGATTGCCGTTGCACATCGATATTCCTATAGAATTAAAAAATAAATTAACTTTGCTAGAAAAAAAAATGTATTTTGAAATTTTGTTTCAAAACATAGCGTTTTTTATCTGTCCATATCACTTGCAAGTTTGACTTTAGATCGGATCTGGAAAAATATTTATATGTTAATAACTCACTCACAAAGTCGTCATGCTGATGATTAAAAATAAATTTTTAAATGAATACTTTTCTTTCATTTTTATCGAAATGCGATTAAAACTTTAAAAAGATCAAGTTAAATTATATAAATAAATCGAGTTTTTCACAGATATCACGAATGTTTGTTACTTGAAAGTAAACCATTGATATAATAAAGAATCAATTTGATAAATAGTTGGTATAGCAAAGCATTGATATACCGTGTTCTCCCAATAATAACACTTCGAAAATAAGCCCAACCGTGATTTTAAGAATTTTTTCAATCCTATCCCGTAAATAAGCCCTACCCCGAAAATAAGACCTAGTGAGAAAATTTTCAACATTGTGGTACTTGCAATTGGTTATCACAGTGGTTCTGATTCGGTGCTATTTACATAAAATTAAGATTTTGTACAAATATATATTTTTTAATTTGATTTCTTTGACTATATGTAGTTTAATCTGTTAAAATTTTGATAAAACTTATATGTATTTGCATATTTTTGTTTGATTTCCGACACTACGATTTTTTCATTAAAACTTCGTATTTTATTAACAAAAGCATTTGAACTATTTATTTATGAGCAGACCATTGTTGAATGAGATATTCACATATACCAATGCATATCTTTTTATGTCAAAAAATAAACATTGCAAAGTAGTGAATAAAGGGAACGGGAACGTGTTTGACAGTTGTGCGTTTGGACGCCCGGCATATTGTCATATTTATTTCGCAATGAAATAAATGCATCCATCTACTAACCATTTTACCACTCGATAACCCATCTGATCTGATGAACGATGGAATGTACAGATGTAAGTGGATTGCCTATTGATGAGTCCTTTAAAGACATGAACGAGCGATTTGAAAGTGCCTGCAGGACATGTCTCAGCATTGCCGACCCTCCTACTTCTTTATTTCACAAAGAAAACGACGAGACTCTCGCTGATTTGCTGTGGACGTGCACCGGTATTCATTTTGCCAAAGGAGACGGTCTGCCCGAAGTCCTGTGTCCCAAATGCTACGCTTACTTGTCCACCGTCAGTCAATTTAAGAATAGAGTACACCAAACAAACCAGCTCCTCCAAAAATACATCCAAACAAAGTCAAATATTCAGATCAGCGACGAGATCAAAGAAGAACAACCCGATATTTCATCAATATCAGACCACGAACATAAACACAAGAAAAAATGCAAAATAAAAACAGAATCCGACGATTTAAAAATAAAAAATGCAGAAATCAAATTAGAATTAGAAACCGACCACTATGACGAAAACGATCCTGTCGACTTAGAAGACGAAGATCCCGATAAAAAAAAGCTCAAAAAGTATAAGTGCAATATATGCAACCGGCCTCTTAGTACAAAATACTCGTTAAAACATCACGTACAAAGAATGCACAATGGTAATAGAAAGCGCACCGCTAACATATCTGGATGGGGATCCGACCGCAGATATCACTGCTCCGAATGCCCATACGTAACACCTCATAGCCAAAGCCTAGTATATCACATGCGCGTACATACCGGCGAAAAACCGTTCAAATGCGACGTATGCGACCGTAGCTTTTCTCAACCCGGAAGTCTGAGCGGACACAAAAAGATCCACAGCGACAAAATGTACTTCACGTGCGCCCAATGCGGCAAACAATTCAAATATAAAGAAACGTACGAAGCTCACAAAAACGTGCACGACGAAGAAAAGAGATACACTTGCTCCTTATGCAGCAAAGGGCTCAAATCCAAAAAGACTTTAGAAGCTCATATGAATAGACATTATAATATAAAGAATTATAGTTGCGAAACGTGCGGGTCCACGTTTGTTACTAGAGTCGAGCTCGTGAACCATTCGAGGACGCATAATGCCGAGAAAAAGTTCGGATGCAATTTGTGCAATTTCAAAACGTACCTGAAAAAAAGTTTGGATACTCATCTCAAAAGGCATACGGGGGAGCGTCCCTTCAAATGTGATATGTGCGATTTGTCGTGTTACACAAGGGGCGAGCTCAAGTGCCATCAGCGAAAGCATACTAAAGAAAAGAACTATTCTTGTCCCGTCTGCGAAATGAAGTTCATACATAGCTCGAGCGTGAACAAACATATGTTGAAAGTTCACGGTATTAAATATAATAGGTTGAATATAGTCGATCGCCGTATTATCAAATGAAAAAAATTGTTGTTTACACTTTACCGACTGGCTATTGAAAATGCTAGATTTACGCTGAAGACTGCACGTTTTTGCGCAAAATTGCATTTTTCGCAACCTACTGAAATAACTTTTCATAACTTTAAATAACTGTCATAACTTTTTTATTTATTTATAAGTTTTTACAAAATTTTCAGAAATTATTCAATACGAATGTATTCAAATGTTTATGAAAAGAAACGTACAATTTTTCAATTAATTTTATCCAGAAATACATACAAATAATATTTAAAAAAAGTTGAAAACCACTGACAGTACTTAAATTCATTTTATCTTAGGTTTAATAGGTTACGCTAAATAAACACATAGATCAGATCATTTTACAAAAGCTAATATTAAAAAAAATACAATGTTTTAAAATGATCGCTATCTCTTGAAAACAAAAAGAGATGAATAAATTTTACCATTCATTTGTCGAAATTTCGAAGTATAAAAGAAGCGTAATATTGACGAGCAAAGTCGGATGTATTTGAGGACGCAACGTTAGCGTCTGCGGTCGGTTAAGTGTTAATGTTAAATAGATTGTGTGAACAACGTAATATTGTATAATTCATTTACATTTTATCGTTTAAGTAT
Organism: Hydropsyche betteni; assembly: GCA_028571205.2. NCBI lineage: Eukaryota > Metazoa > Arthropoda > Insecta > Trichoptera > Hydropsychidae > Hydropsyche > Hydropsyche betteni. The sequence continues at coordinate 5,026,621 of JAOXNN020000089.1, read as the reverse complement.
CTCATTTATTTAATTTAATTTGACTAGTTAAATTAATCGTTGATATATGTGGACGAACATATTAATCTCTTTTAGATAATAAAGGTCTTATATGAAAAAATTCAACTTTAACTGTATAAACGTAAATTTGAACTGCATAAACGTGAACTTGAATTGACAATCAAATAAGTAAAATCTCTTACATATTTTTATTTGATGATCTTTTCAATGCTGTCCGAATGTAAAAAATGTTACTGTTTTTACAATTTGTCACATTTTATATTAATTTTTTTTATTTTACATGCTATTTACGATCTTTTCGAATTTTTTTTCTCTATATTTTACTTGTCTAATTAGTAGAAATAGACAATTTGTATATCCTAATTTGTAATACTTATTTAATACAAAATATTTTGAATCTCTATGCGAAGCTGATCCTTATCAGGTAGCAATTACTGAATTTTTAGTTCTAACGTAAGTGCCATACAATAAATATTTTTTTATATTGTGTACGGAACTGAAATTTGTAATATGAAACGAAAAGTATCCAAAATAAATAAATAGTAATTTAGTGAATTACGAATTATTGTTTTTACGGTATTATATCAATTCATATTTTGAAAATTGTTAATTTATAAGACTATTTATACAATTTTATTTTAACTGCCACTTTAAAATTAAAAATAAATATTTTCATAATACATGTTTTTATATTATTTTGAAATACCTCCAGTTTTAAACCACAGTATAAATTCATTAGGGCAAAATAAAACAAACAAATGTATCCTGCACATTTATTCTTAAGAAAATAATAAATTAATCCAAAAATTACAAATAGATTGCATATTTTAAAGTAAACGGCTATTATATAGTATGTAGAATAAATGTTCTTTGTAAATACGATTTAAGTATACATTTTATACTATCGATGCAATTTTGGACAGAAAGCACAAAACTAGTTTAAAACTATGTGATCTAAAAAGATACATGGAACATCTAGATCATAAAATTTGTATTTAATCGTCTTCATAATCCTCGTCGTCCGATATATATTTTTTGGTGGTTTTCTTTTTTCTGCCGGGAGTTCCCTTTCCCTTACCCTTTAATTTAATCTTCATCTTCATAGATCGGCTAGATTCTCCATCAGAATCATCATCATCTGAAAATAAAATTTGAGTTTTTATTCACAAAATGACCTATTGTATTTTATGCATTTTTTTCAAATGAACATACCTTCTTCACTGACTTCAAGCGAAGGTGTATCGGTAGATGTAAAGCGAGTTCTCGCCGTTTCAAAAACACCTCGAAGAGTCACACTATCTTCATATATAAGAGAGGCTTCCTCATTGTATGTTTGTGCGTTTTGACATAATTGCATAAAATCTTTTTCTAGATCACTAATATCATTATACTGAAAATAAACATTATTTTCATATTAAATTTATAATAAACTTACATAATTCAATATTATTAAAACAATACCTTTCCGTCTTCAATGCGTGTAAGTATTTTCTTAATATCCAATGGTTTTTTGATAACATCATAATAATCTGGAAGCTCCCTTCTAGATGGCAACTTCATGAAAGGTTCCGACAGCAAACGACCATCAGTACTAAAATATTTGAATTGTCGAAATTTATTATTGAAATTTGTTACATAGCATAAATATAAAATAAACTACTTACGGATCTTGATATTTAACAACATAAGTCATGATTTTTCTCATACGTTTCTTAAGCGACCTTGAATGTGCAGGTGCAGGAGTTCCGGGAGAACTTCCTCCTCGTCTTTTCTTACCGCCACCACTACTTCCAGCAATCACACTATCATCATCAGAATCTTCATTTCTTCTAAAAATTGTCCTTTATAAATCTCTTAATTAAAACAAAATATTAAAATCTAAAAACTCTATATACCTTCGTTTCTTTCCACGACGCTTCTTCTTCATTGAACCTGTACTAGCAACCTCTTCATCGTCGTCTTCAGCATCTTCATCAAATTCATCATCGATTGCTTTTAACCACTCTTTTTCTGTAAGACTATCAGTATAATCGACTTCTTTTCGTTGCCTAGAACCTCTTCCAAGAATACTCTCTTCTTCTTCATAACCCCAGCCAGGGACCTTTAAAGTTTATCACAAAATCAATACACATTTGAATTTTATAAATAACCTTTTTTCTTCCTTCAAAAAAATTACCTCATCGTCAACTTTCGTTAACCAATCTGGCAATTCTGCTTCCTGAATTAACCGAGAGCGAGTTTCGGTAGCTTTACGTTCAGCATCCATTTGTCTAAACAATTCTGTTTCTTCTTCCGATCTTGATATCATCAAATTAATCATTTCGTCGTCAGGCACCTCGTTTTCTTCCTGAAAGAAATTTCAAATAATAATTAATTAAATTGTATTACAATTTTAAATGTTGGAATTGAAAGTAAAACGCACTTCTTCTTCGTCACCATCTTGATGTAAAATGCTCTGCAAAAATTGCTGCCGTTCCGATCCAGTGGATTTCTGATCGAACATACCAGCTTGGATGACCTTTTCGTCCATGTTAAGTTTGTAACGGGCAGCTGCTAAAATACGTTCTTCAACAGAGTTGACAGTCATCAATCGAAGAACTCGCACTTCATTGCGTTGTCCGATTCTGTGAGCTCTGTCTTGAGCTTGAAGATCCTATTATTTAAATATACATTAGTTTACTTTTCGATTCATAATGTTCAAGATAAAACAGAAAATATTTACCTGATGAGGATTCCAATCAGAATCAAATATAACTACAGTATCAGCACTTTGCAAATTCAATCCAAGACCACCAGCCCTAGTTGATAGCAAAAATATGAAATATTCAGATTTAGGATCGTTGAATTTCTTCAGCAACTCTCCACGATCTTCAGCTCTCGTCATACCGTCCAATCTAAACGTGAAATTATAAATTTAGAGTTAATTCTTTAATTAAATTAATAACTTTTTTTATTTACTAACCTCAAATATTGGAATTGACGCCAGCCCATATAATCTTCAATAATTGTCATACATTGAGTCATTTGACAGAAAAGCAACACTCGATGTCCTGAAGCCTTCAGTTTCGGAAGAATACGATCCAATAATTCGAATTTACCAGAAGAACGGTACAAATCAGGCCTGAAAACAATTCATATTAAATCATAACACTCATAACTTTTATATAAACTAGCGGTAGTTCCAGGCTTTGCTCGGGTTCTCGATTCCCGCTCCCGATTCCTGTTGTGAACATGCGACCTGCACAATGGTGTACCAATGCATTAAAATTATTGCATTGTTGTTAAATTTGAAAAACACATTGAAAACAAAATTCCCCTGATTGCATGCAATCTTCACAACACGACTGTCAGGCGGATTGCAGAATGCAGTGTCATTTTTCATTTTTTGGCTTTTCTTTAGGAATTTCTCTATTATTTTTCTTCATAAACCACCCCTTAGTTAAGGCGAAAAAAAGAAAAAAATAAACACAGAAATCGGTCGAACGTTTTTTAAGATTAGCCCAGACAAAATATCTGCCACGATTCATTTTTATTTATATAGGTGATAGATAGATAGAATATGCATCATTTAATCACCCTTGAACGACTCCGTTAGCGCCGATGTGGTCGCAATATTTTTCTTCGATGTGTTGGAACATGAAAGGATGGTTACACAATTTTCTCAATTGTACAATGGTGTTCATTAGCGCTTTAGCACCGCCCTTGCCTTTAGATCCTCTTTCAGAGCCGTCAGTCAAAAGCACACCCTTCGACTGCATATGTCTGAAAAAATTACAAATTATTTTCACTGTTCAAAGATTTATTGTGAAACATCACTGAAATAATCCATACTTGTATAGAACGCGTTGCAATCCGGACATATCACACTTAATAATGTATTCGACTTTATCAGGCAGTTGAGATTCTACTTCTTTTTTCAATCTACGCAACAAGAAAGGACGCAATACTTTGTGCAAACGCCTGATGATAAGTATAGTTTCTTCTTCATTGAGTTCGACCTATTCGCAAATGTAAACATCAATATTCATACAAATCAAAACGAAAAATGAGATCAGTATTTTTTTTTTTTTACCTTCTCGCCGGTAGTAGCGAAAGGTGCATTGAACCACTGCTCAAAAGTGGAGCAACTCTTGAAAATAGACGGAAGCAAGAAGTTAAGAAGAGCCCAAAGCTCTGGTAATTTATTTTGCAAGGGTGTACCGGTCAGCAATAAACGGTGTGGTGCTGAATAGTGTGTGTTTAAAACTTGTGTCAACTTGCAATGATGATTTTTCATTCTGTGACCTTCGTCGATGATCATATATTTCCATTGTATCTGTAAGTAATAAACCACAGTTAAACATAGAAGAAAATAATACCATTTCAACTGTATTTGAAAAAAGAATCATACTTTAGCCAAAACGCCTTTGTCTTTGATGACGTATTCGTAAGTCGTCAGAAGTACATTGAATTTAGCGCTTCGCATATGAGTCTGAACCGTGCGACGTCCTTGTGGAGAGCCTTTATATGATATAACGGATACACTTGGAGCCCATTTTTCAAATTCCAACACCCAATTAGACAAAGTACTGAAATTTTATCAAATATTTAATTTAATTTAACCAATTATCATTCATTTTTCATTTTTAAATTTAAAAAAAAAATACCTCAAAGGTACAATAATAAGGAATGGTCCATTATTCTTCTTCTTCTCCATCAAAGTAGTTATAAGTCCGATTGTTTGAATTGTTTTACCGAGACCCATCTCGTCAGCCAATATACCGTTTAAGTTATTATTAAAAAGAGACACCAACCATTCGAGACCCTGATGTAGACAGACAAAAATAAATATATTTTCAACAAAAAAGAAATAAAAGCAATACATGAATAAAATAATTACCTTAATTTGATATTCTTTAAGTTTTCCATTAACCATAATAGACGCTTGTTCACTAATGATTTCATGAACAGTGTGAGCAATGCTGTAAAATGAATGATTAAATTACAAGCCATTCGTTAATTACATGCTTTATTTTTTTTATAAAATTTACCTATAGTATGTCTGTTCCTCTGTTTTGTATTCGTCATCTTCAACTTTAGCTTTTTTAATCGCATCACGTGCCTTTTCTTCATCGGTTCTTTCTCTATCAGTTCTCCTGTGACGCTTGCCTGAAATATTTTTCATATTAGATTAATGTCCAGAAAAAATTTAATTATTATTAAAATAAATATCAATGTTATCCATTCGTACCTGTCTCATCGCAACTTCCTTGACTATCGTCGTCGCCGGAATCATCAGAATCGGAAACAACTTCCCAACCAGGATGAGCTTCAAGCCATCCTTTGACTTGTGACAACATAGGAGCGTCTTCACCTTTGAGTGTCTGTTTGAAAATTATTAAAATAATTATGCTACATCATAATAACATATAACAAATAAATTATGAAGAAATTAACAACCTCTCCTGTTTTCGGATCTACCACAGTAACTCTTGAGTCTGAAGTTTGAGAACTGTCATCACCAGCTTCCAGTTCACCTCCTTCGAGTAACTTGCGCCTTTTATTTTTCTGCAATAACACAAATATAATATACATAAGAAAATAAAACATCTAGAAAAAATTAATCTTATTTTAAAGCACTTGTATTTCATTGAAAGGTACCTTCTTTCTTTTCTCTTCTTCAACTTGTTTTTTCTTTTGTTCAAATTTGTGTTGTTTCACCATTTCAGTAAGATTTGAAATGTATTCGTCAGTTTGTGAAAGCAAAAATGCCAATCTTTTGTCTTTCTTTTGATCAATAAGTTTTCTATAACCTTCTTCATCTTCTGCCATAAGTCTATAAAATAAAATAAAATAATATTATAACAATAAAAAATTAGCAAATACATTATTTAGTTATGACACAAACCTTCGCATACGTTCTTTTTCAATTCTCTCTTGTTCTTTCTTTTGTTCTCGTTCAGCATTAGCATGATAGTTCATTACTGCTTTATTCAATCGACTAACTTTAGACACATTATTTCTATGGAACTCTTTAAAGTCCTTAGCTAAAAAAATCATGATTTTTCAAATAAAATTTGTTAACGAAAATAATTAAATTTTTATCACAAATCAATTACCATGTTGCAAAACACTTTGGAGAAACTCTTGGTGTTTTTGACGACGTTTTCTTTCAGCTTCAAGTTTTTGTTGTTTCTCAAGTTTCTCAGTTGCACGAGCCTCGCGCAACCCTTGTCTTTTAGTACGTTTATAAGCTTTAATGTTAACTGCCGTTTCTAAAGTAGTGTCACGACGAGTTGCTGCAACAATCTAAAAAAACAATCATATTGTTAAATAAATATATTAGTGTGCTGAAAACATTATTTATAAAAAGGTTTTCACTAACTTCACTTCTTAACTGCCGCTGGAAATTAAGAACACGTAATGCTCTCAATTCAATTTGAGCTTGAAGCCTGAGATCTTCAGGCATTGTAGTTGCGAGACTATTGAGAATGTCCATTCTAAGCGCAATTCGAGCAGCAACACTAAAAAAAGAATAACAATATAATACGTGAACAAAAAAATGTAAAAAAGACATTCCACATGAACCAACCGATTTTCTCTTTCGTTCAACAGTTGAATAGGATCAATCCCTATTGGTTTCGGCATAGTAGTAACTTTGTTTTGTTTAGGAGCTCCAGCTGGCTGCTGTCCACACTGTTGATTAGGTTGCTGAGATCGCTGTTGATTCGTCTGCATAGGTTGAGAAGTCGGCACCGGAGGCGGTTGAGGCGTTTGAGGTGCTGAAGGAGGTCGAGGACTCGGAGGATAGCCTGGTTGTCCGGCCTGTGGCATTGGCTATATGAAAAAAATATATTTGAATATTATTTTATTTGACTCCCATCGAAGTATTGAATGGATTATTAAAATCTCACAGGAGTTGCTAATGGTGGAGTCGGATGAGTAGGCGGTGCCATTTGTCCGGGCATCGGTAGAGGCATAGTAGGTTGACCGCCTCCTGTACGACCAGCTGCTGCTCCGGCACCCTCTTGAGGAGACATTTTGCCTGTATCGACATTAATTGATTAAATAAAGAAATTACATGTTGTTGATTAAAATGAAAAACATATTCACCGTGAGGATGGGGTTGATGATGAGGAGACGGTGGAGGTTGAGTTGCTGGTGGTGTCGGACACTGCGGAGGTGCACCTCCATCGTTGGAACTAGGACCGGGAGGTCGTACTTTTCCTTGAGCAGCCAGAATAGTTTGTGCAGTCAATGGTTGGTTTCGAGCTAATTGTCGGTAAGCAAGAATCTGGGCTCTGAAAGAAAATATTGAATTAATAAAATGAAAATAAGGCTATTGAAAATGTTAATGAACGAAAAAATACTTTAATTGCTGAAGCTGCATGTTGTTAAAAGCTGAAGGTTGCTTAGAAGGATCTTGAGAATTGCATCGTGCTCTGATTGCCATTAGTTGAGCATAACGAGGATCTTCTTGTAACCCACGTTCTTCCATGGAATCTATGGTTCTTTGTAGAGCATTAAGATTATCTTGACCTGGACCTTGACCTTGTGAAGCATTTGGTGGACCTTGATTTTGCATCGGTGCACCTTGGCCGGTAGGTCCTTGGCCTGGCATAGGAGGACCCTGATTTTGCATCGGAGAATTTTGCCCATGCATGGGTGAAGTTTGACCCTGATGAGGTTGCCCTTGCATAGCAGGACCTTGGTTGGAAACAGGTGGTCCTTGTGACTGTCCTGGTGGTGTTTGACCTGTTGGAGGACTTTGACCTTGCATGGGAGATCCTTGATTAGATCCTGACGATCCTTGATTTTGAATTTGTTGTCCTTGATTTTGACCTGGCATTGAAGGCCCTTGTCCTTGCATAGGAGATGATTGTCCTGACATTGGTTGATTTTGTCCATGCATTGGAGAACTTTGACCAGGCATGGATTGACCTTGCATTGGAGGACCCTGACCAGGCGGACCTTGCCCTGGTATTGATGGTCCTTGTCCTGGCATTAGTGGACTTTGCCCTGGAAGAGGCAAGCCTTGTCCAGGCATGGGTGGACCCTGACCTTGCATTGGACCCTGCCCTGGCATTTGGAGACCTTGTCCTGGCATAGATGGATTCTGCCCTGACATAGCAATACCTTGACCTGTCATTGGTGGACCTTGCCCCTGTATTGGAGGACCTTGTCCTTGCATAGGTGGTCCTTGTCCCTGCATTGGTGGACCTTGTCCTGGCATTTGAGAGCCTTGTCCCTGTATAGGTGGACCTTGTCCTTGCATAGGTGGACCTTGTCCTTGCATAGGAGGGCCCTGCCCTTGCATAGGTAGACCCTGACCCTGCATAGGTGGGCCTTGTCCTGGCATTGTAGGACTCTGTCCTGGTAATGGAGGGCCTTGACCTGGATGCGATGGACTTTGTCCAGACATTGGCAAACCTTGACCAGGCATAGAACCTTGCGTAGAATTCTGATTAGGCATAGACATTCCTTGTCCTTGGGAAGGTGGAGTTTGACCTGAAGGCGGAACTTGTCCTTGACCAGGCGGACCTTGAGTCAACATAGAATTTTGTCCTTGATTTGGAGACCCTTGCATAGATTGATTTTGATTTTGTGATTGATTCTGCCCTTGAGATGGTGGACCTTGCCCTTGCATATTTGTATTCTGACTATTCATTGGTCCTTGACCCTGCATAGATCCTTGTCCTTGCATTGGATTTTGACCTTGCATAGATCCCGAAACTTGCATCGATCCTTGTCCCTGCATGGGACCTTGATTTTGCATAGGACCTTGGCCCTGCATTGGATTTTGATTCTGTATTTGTGCTTGAGCTTGCATTGAACCTTGTGATTGTCCTGTCATTGAGCCTTGCCCTTGCATCGATCCCTGATTTTGACCAGAACCTTGATTTGACATTGATCCTTGCCCTTGCATAGGTCCTTGATTTTGCATTTGTCCCTGTCCTTGCCCATGCATTTGTCCTTGACCCTGCATAGGTGGTGTCTGGCTAGGCATAGTTGACCCTTGTGATGTCTGTCCAGGTAAAGATGGTCCTTGACCTGGAATATTCCCAGATCCAGGTAAGAGAGATCCCTGGCCAGGCATTGGTCCTTGACCATGCATTGCACCTTGACCAGGCATAGAACCTTGTCCAAGCATATGTCCTTGAGTTGGCATTGGTCCTTGACCAGGCATAAGATTTTGTCCAGGCAATGGAGGTCCTTGTGACGAAAGCGGACCCTGCCCATGCATTGGTGGATTTTGACCATGTCCTGGAGGTCCCTGTACATGTCCTGGAGGACCTTGTCCATGCATAGGAGGTCCTTGACCATGATTAGGCATATTATGTCCATGAGGAGGCATTTGAGAATGTTGACCAATCGAATGACTTGGTGGACCTTGCCCATGATTAGGCATACCCTGTGGATGAGGAGGACCTGATGGATGACCTGGCGGACCTTGAGACATATGCATCGGGCCTTGAGGATGTCCTGGTGGCCCTTGAAGATGGCCAGGAGGACCTTGTGGATGCCCCGGAGGACCTTGTGGATGCCCCGGAGGACCTTGAGGATGTCCAGGAGGTCCTTGTGGATGCCCTGGAGGAACCTGACCCTGCATCATCGGTGGTCCACCTTGAGGACTTGATCCAGGAGGTCCACCAACCATAAGTGGCCCACCCTAAAATAAAGTAATCATCAAACCACATACCATTTTTGTTGTCGAAAATAAAAATTAATCAACTGAATTTCAAGTAAATTGTAAATTAGTGAAAATATGATTGTTTTACATTACAATTAAAGTTGAAAATATGATCAAAAAACTAGTACTGTATAGTATAGGTATTTAATGTTTTTTAATTAATTTTTTGTTATACATCAGGATTGTGCAATTTTTAAACAATTCATTACCCATCGTTACTCGCATAGCGACTACAAAATACCAGTAAATATAGGGCTAAGTGCATCTTGCGAATTTTTTTTGGAAACTAAATCGCAAAGATTGATTTGATAGAAGAATTGATATCTAGCTTTTCTGATTCTAAAGACAATTTTGATATTTCGCCGACAAGCATTAAACATATAACACACGAGTAACATAAGATTAAGCATACATAAAAGATAGTTTTCAAAAATACCTGGCCTTGCATATGACCCATAGGATGTTGCGGATACACATGCGGTGGAAGTTGCATTCCCGGATGTTGAGGACCATTAGGCCCAATCGGGGGACCGTGAGGACCACCAGGCCCCAAAGGCCCCCCGGGCGGACCATGGGGTCCCCCCGGCAAACCGTGAGGTCCACCTGGAGGCCCGTGTGGGCCCCCGGGACCCATCGGGTGACCGGGTCCTACCATGTGAGGCGGCATGCCGGGCGGCATTTGATGGCTAGGAGGCATGCCGGGATGAGGTGGTCCATTAGCGTGTGACTGGGACGGAGGAGGCCCGTTCACGTGTTGCTGATACGGACTGTGTGGCGATTGAGGCGGAGCCGGAGTCGGAGGACCCATCGGACTCGGGGCCTGCGGCGGTGGCATGGGACTACTTTGTGGCGACGGACTAGTCATTGTTAATCCTTTACGATTCTACTTTCGATGATTAGACATGTATGAAATCATCACGCACTGTGCACACAACGCCTGCAATTTTTAAATAATAATTACAGATTTCAATCGATCTTTTATATACAATTTTCTATACTAAAGCATCTATGCATTATGCTTATCAGTTTTGCCGAATAAGACTAGAACATACGACACGTTTTAGGACAATCATAGGCCTATATGATGATCTAATTAATGCTTAACTATTTCAGGTCCCGACACTCAAGTCACTCGACATTTCAATTACGTATTATTTATCAGTTCAAATTTCAAAGCATGTGTTTTTTTTACTCGTCATGTTTACAATAGATGTAGAAAACGAACTTTTATTCTTTTTTCAAAAATTCACAATATTACGACCACATGTGAACGGTATATAAGGGGCTGTTCGCTCGGTCCGTTCAGGTCTTTGTGAAACAAAAACAGTGACTCTCGCGAAGGGTTCTTTTCAGCATCATTGGCTTTGCTTTCGACAATATTTGTTTTTTTCAATTAAAAATATTTTTTTAAAAAAGTGAACATTATATTATAATAATAAATATAAAATGCCTAATATTGTGAAAAAAATAGTGACGTAAACGAATTTGAAAGTAGTGATGATAGCTGTATGTGTGAAATGGAAATTGAATTGAACTGATTAGTTGGTAGTGAAGAAGATATTGTTAGTGTTGATAAATTTGTTTTTAGTAATATACTTTTATTATTTTAAAAATATATCGAATATGAGAAAAAAGCTCTACCTACAAAAAGCTTGAAAGTATTAAGGATCTGGTGGAAACTTGTTTTTTTTAAAGACCGCAAAAGGTTAATAATTTATCGCAATCCTACTATTTTTATATTCTTCACAGATTTTGTTCTAGGCTTGATTTTTGTTTTGTTGACAATGTTCTAGTGTCACTCGGAAAATCACCTAAGAACCATTTGATTGAAATACAAAACGTATGACATTTACAGACTTTTTCCCCCTGAGCCTTTTACCCGCGAAAAATTTCAACATCGACAAATCGTCCGATTAAATTTGAAACAATATGATCGACGTTATAAAAAGGGCGCGTTTGGAAATGGCCAAACTTGAAAACGACACGAGCGCATCAATAAATACCGAGAAGAGTTCTAGAAAGAAATGGTGGGGGCGTACGAGGGCAGCGATCGAGAGGCCCACACTGCGGCGAAGGGACGAAAGGGTCGAACGAAACGAGAAAAGGACCTTCGAAGGATGCGGCGTTGTCCTTTTTCGAACACGACACGCACAAATCGCAAATAAACGCCAAAAACGGGGGGGGCACCGGCTCGCGTCAATACAGCGAACCGAACCTAGCGGACGCCGTGTCGTCATAACAGCGAGTTTCGCGGCCATTATTTTCATTTATTTTTACATTCATTTAGCTCATTTCTCATTCACACTGATTATTTTTAATATAATATCATTTATTTTTTATAATTTAATTTCGTTTTTTTTTTCTAAAACAAATCAATATTACATAAAACAATTGATTGTTTCATAAAATAAAGAACATTTTTTTGACTGTGTATTTCAATAAAATATAAATGATTCCTAAAGATTATGCATAGAAACAAAAATTAATCTTATAAGCCGGGTCTCGGAAACCTATGATCCGCGAGTCACTAAATGACTCGTTTGATGAATTCTTGTGACCAATTAGATAAATTATTAATTTTTCAGTAAAATTTATAATATTCTCCATTAAAAACTGTTTCAAAATATATCTACTGACCCAAAACACTCTATGAGAGTCAAATTTTTGTTGCTTCTGACCCACAGCCAAAAAAGGTTTTCGAGACCTATTATAAGTTGTGTCGATTTGGCATCTTTTTTTGTGAAAATATCGTTTTCGGCTAAATTCAAATACCACCATTACTTCTTGCATTACATTGGTAACGCAACTATACTATGAAAATGTGAGTTTATCACTATAGAATAATTATAAGAGTTCATACTTTGAACTATTAATTTGGTCAATTAAATTGAATTTAATAATTTCTCTGAAAAACCGATAAATATTATTTTTGTTTTATATTATGGTGTACAGACATTAAGAAATATAAAACAATTCGGCTAAATTGAACCAACAAAACGTGCTCAAAAGGCAACATCGTATGACACTTGTGACAGATCTTGCAATATGTCAAGAAACACGTAGTCAGCTAGTCTTTCATATATTTAGTAATTAAATGATCATTAATATGGCAGATAACATTTTCAAAGTAATGTCCTTTCATTTTTACTATGTAATTCATGTTTAACTTCAGTTACAATTAATTTTGTTTGATATTTTAATTTTTCAGAATCCAGACAATATTTGTATAGAAAATTTGAAGATTACTGTAAATAATGATGGTGTTGTAAAGTCCATTCCAGCTCTTGTAAGTTTTTTTCGGTCATATATTATTAGGTCAATTATTTTCATATTCTAAAATATTGTTATTATAGGATGCTTATTGGGTGGAAAATCGTGATTTATCATTATATTCTGCTCCACCTATACATGGAAAACCTGGCTTAGGCTCTTTAGACTCATGGAAAGAATCCATGGAATGGTACATTAACGACTTGAAATGGCTTCTTTCTTTAGAATACCATAGGTAAAAAATATTTTATTTTACTAAAAAACTTAATTGTATTTAATTTGTTAAATATAAGAAGTACTTATTTTATAGATTCTGGTCCAATATTATTCATCATCCATCATGCATGAATATGCTAGTTTCATTTTTGCAAGAAGCAAATCCTCCTTATATGTCTACTTACGAAAACTCGTCAGTGATGGATTTATATAATCAAGCTTATAAAAAAGTCTTTATTATTTTTAGTAGATTAATAACAAACAAAGAAGGAGAGGTATGCGTATTTAATAATTAAAATTAAATATATTCAACAATGTTTTAAGCATTACATATCGTTTTCAGGATAAATGGATGAATCGTGAATATTTAGGCAAAATCATTTATGACAAATTCATCTTTACGATTCCCATAATATGCGACTTATGTCTTATTTATGGAAATACAAATAAATCGCACATCTCTAAGCTTCTGGATGGAGTATTTTTTATTCAGCCTAATTATTATGAAGATCTCCGTATTGCAATATCTTTCATAAAGCAGGTAACATATTTGATATCTGCAAAAAAAATCAATATGAAAGTTACATATGGTATTATTTCATCTATATTTTAGGTGTTTGATTTTATATCATTCAAACACGATAAAAATTCTAACAATACATTACCAGAAGTATTCAAAGGATTTTCACAAAATTTTTGTGGCCGTCAATCTAATGCAACAAATTCAATAGATAAAGTATCATTTGAATCATTGAAAGATTTCGTTCTACATATACTCGACAGTGCTACGACAATCAGAATATTTTTGGATCTACATAACCCTGCCAGAAAGATATTTAAGGAAAAAGAATTCTATCTTAGGTATAATTTTAATCTTTGAATTTTCATAAACGATTATGAAAAGATTAATATTTTATCATTTTCAGCATCGTCCATTTTTATGAAAATACCATACCTAAAATGTATGAAAGAGCACAAGAATTAAACGAAATTGAAACTATAGATACTAATACCATATTGAGTCAACTAAATTATATGCGAGTTGAACTTATTGATTGTTTTCGATATATTATATCTGATAATATCGATAATATTCTTTTTGGAAGGTAATATAATTTATTTTAATATTCTAATATTGAGTCGCCTTCGTGAGCCTGTTGAGTTCGGATCATGAGATAGATCCATCGTGCCGGGTCCGTTCCCACGTGTT
>JAOXNN020000089.1:4961653-5010478 GCA_028571205.2 Hydropsyche betteni | reverse complement strand
ACCTGCCCCCCCCCCCCCGTATAATTATATATGTAATGGGGTCCCAAAAATTTTCAACGCCACTAACGAAATAAACCCACCACTGATAACGAACCAATCACATCCATTTACTAACTACGCCAATTTAAATAAATCCAATACGTACAATCCTCCGAAAACGTTTAACATCATCTGAACGACCCAAAGCGATTGCACCAAAGGACAAAATTAAAAATACACACAGCGACCATGTTTAATCACGCGTGCATTGTCTTCCTCTCTTCGCTGAAAGCTGAAGCTCCTTTGAAGGCATCGGAGCACCCAAAAGGACCACTTCGACGAACAGATGCCGTTCACCCATCCGTAGGAGCACCGCGCCGAAAAAAAGAAGAGACGACAAAAAGAAGATCGAAATGATCTGTATGCGAGCAATAACAAAATGAACGGTGGCCTTTGTAGTCGGCACTAATGTGAAAAATCAACGGTAAGGGATACGGGTTTTGTGATGCTTTTTTGTGTTTAGGCTCAGATTATGGCACTTGATCCTTTTACACTTCGGTTGTTTTCGTGTGTGCGTTCCGAGTTTTCTTTTTTGTCAATGACTTCAAAGGAGGTCGAAAGAATGGCTTGTGAAATGTTTGAAAAATACAAAATATTGAGTGTGCGTTTTTATGTTGGAATCGCTGTCGTTTCAAGTTGGTGCATGAGTTTACAGTGACTATATTTTTAGAAAAAAATAATATTTTAAAAATCAAGGATTTGCAGCGACTATGAAAACAATTGGCTGGAATCCTACCCAGTTCGTTGTGCAAAAAAAAAAAATAGGCAATTTTAGAAAATTTATAAATCCAAAAGACAGAGCAGTAAAATAAAGAACATAAAAATAAAGATGGTCAAATAAAATCAAAATGGTCAACATATACATGATAGGATTCTTAAACATTTTCTAAATGAAAGTAATTTTCAATGAATTGAATCTTTCAGTATTTAATATTCAAATCGGTCTATTACTCATTCCAAATCTTACTTAACCTAATCTAACCTAAAACATCTGAAACATAAAAAAATAAACAATCACCAATTCAAAAAAAATATTGTACCTTTCAAAACATATATACTTGATTATCACACAACTAATCATCATGTAAATTCAATCACTTAATCCCAAATAACACGCAAATTTATAACAAAAAAAACAAAGGCGGCACCAATAATATCAAAGGTTTTAAAACTTTTTTCCATATTAGACAAACAACATGAAGACTCAAATGAAGCAATAAAACCATCTAGAGATAACACCGGGACGTGACGTCACCATTTTTATGACACTATCGGCATTTTGTACGCCAATTTTTATTGCGGAATTATGCCATTCCACTGAAAAATGTCACGGTGAATGTCCTTAAATCCCTACCGTATAAGAGATAAGCCGATTTACAAAGAAATTCCGAATCGGTCGATGCAAAGCATGCAAAGCGAGCCTCGATTTATGTGTCGATCCGACGTTTGTTTGTTTGTTTGTTTGTTTGTTACTTTCGATTTGGATTGTTGATTTTTTATCAACTGAGTGATTTCAATGTTCGATATTCTCATTCATTTACTAATCATTCCACATATTGCATAACTTTGATCAATGAAAATTGACGTATGGACATTTGTACCGAAACTAACAAACTGAATACAGCTTTTATACATCAAATTTTCTTTTTCACATCAAATTCAACATTTTACAAATCAAATTCGACCTTTTTCAAATCAAATTCAACCTTTTACAAACCATATTCAACCTTTTTCAAATCAAATTCAACTATCGGAAATAAGTATATATAAGTCGTCCAAAAAAGACAAGAATCAATAAGAAAGTTCATATTGTCAATCGCCAACTAATTCTGAGATTATAAGACGGTCTTAACAATACTTTACGGTAGTTGAACTAATTTTGTAAAATACTGAATTTGATTCGAAAAGGGATTTGATTTGTAAAAGTCTGAATTTGGAATGCAAAAGCTATATGATTTTTTTTTAATAGAACAAAAAACATTAATATACAATGAAAAGAAAACTCTCCGGTCTTGAAAATAAATGAAAATTTTCGTCACTTAATGTTTTTAATGTTTCGTCACTTAAAGTTTCGTCAGTTAATGGCCGTTCGCTCGCCGGTCAGTTTGGCCACAGTCACGATTCGAACAATAAAATAAAAATCTGTACGTAATCGCGCCACGTCGGAGTAATTTGAAATTTCACGGACGCCCGCGTTCCCACGCGGCCAAGACCGGCGAATATACGCCCATTAGCGTTACGCGCCTAACCTAACCCTCTAACGAGCGTTTCAATTATCCCCGGTGCTTACATTGTATCGAGTGACAATTTTCCCGCCACATTCGAGCGAGAGATGCTCGGTCGTAAAACGCGAAAGACCGTCCCTAATCGAGAATCGCATGAATTATTCAGAAACGGAGACGCTTATCCGTTTTATTAATTCAATTAATGAATAACGAAATTATATGTGCAATTTTTTTCATACTCATTTGCATATCAATGGAGACCGTGCATTTGACACGCCTATAACTATATTCGCGGTTCTGCACGCGCACATTTATGTTTTTTTTGCGACGATTAAAAAAAACGTGTTTTTTATATATGTATATTAAAAAAACTGTTATTAAAAGCTACGTTGATGTTATTAAATTTATTTGCAAAGCGTTAATTATATTTTATGTGAATTTTTAAGCGAAGTTAAATCTTGCGAATTTTTAAATAACATAAAAAAATATAGTTAAACCATCCGTTATAATTAAGAGATTAACTTTATACTATTTCATTTTTTAATTCAACACATATATGCCCAATATTTTTATTGTTATCAGTATGATTTATCAATCAACATAACAAAACAAACGAATTCATGGTCGAAAAAAACAACAGCACGAAAATCGATCTCTTAAAACCAAAACATGGCCGCCCATTCAATTCGAATCCGCAATGAATATTTATATAAAAAAGCGCCAATATATGAATTGCAAATGATATTGTCGGAACATGCATCGTGCACCACCGAAAGGATATTAACCCTGCCGCCATTAATTATGGACGACGCGTGCGACACGCCGAAACGTCCCACAATGGCTGACAAAAGCGCCGACGGGTCCGACAAAAGGCCGCGTCGGGCGCATATCAACTAGCCGGCGATTCAAATGCGCGCGCGCATCGGAACATGGACATGGCCGCGGACTCGGCTGTTATGGCGGACGGCCGGACACCCTGCGACGCTACCTGTCGTGGGATTGGGTGGGATTTTCGTTTATGTCGATAATTTTAATGGTGTTGAAATTTGATATTGATATTAGGATTATGTGATGAATAAATTGATGGAAGTATGGTTGTGAATTTTGTTGTTATGGCGGGTAATTGAACACCCCGCGATGCTACTTGTTATTTGATTGGGTGGGATTTTTGTTTATGTTGATTCCACGAATGTTCGCTACCAGGGTATTCATAATGAATGTTGCATAGTTTTTAACCCACACCCTTTTCACTCCTCAGGTTTTCACTTTCTAGGTTTTTCTTCTCCTGGTTTTCACACATAAAGGTCATTTCAGAATATGTACTGACTTAAACGATTCGTCCTTCAATATTTTGTATAATCGTTAATTTTACGAGATAAATCGGTACACCTAACCTAGGAATTAGAACCCTTGATATAATAAATAAAAGGGGAAAAAAGGAGAAAAAAAACCTAACCTAATCTTACCTAACCTAACCTAACTTAACAGAATCTTACCTAACCCTAGGTGTTAGGTTAGAAAGCTTTTTTAACACCTAGGGCACATATGGGTTAGGTTGGGTTAAGAAAACAAATTTCATTTCAACCCATGTTGAAGTAGCACCGAAAAATCTATATAAGAATGATTGGTCGAAAAAATAACTCCACTCCTGAAAATCTAGGGGTAAAAATGGTGCAGGGTGAAAATTATAAGAGTAATTTTCGGAAGTGAAAATAATTCCGTATAACATTTATATGAAAAAAAAAATTGATTAGTATTATGTAATTAATAAAAATAAAAATATGGACGTGAACTTCATTTTTATGTTGACGCAGTGACGCTACTTATCATTCAATTGTGTATTGTGTGATTTTTATTTATCGATGAATTGAAAATTCGTTATAATATCATATTATAAATATATGGAAATATTTGATTTATTTTTAATATATTTTAAATTAATTAAAATGTAGATGTGACTTTCATGCTTATGGTGTTGCACCCCATGGTGCCGCGCTTCTTTTTGCATTTTTAGTTTTGAATCTTAATTATGGAATCGAAATACGATATGGATTACGGCATCATTATCGTACATTTTTTAAATATTTATTGACTTTGATCTATAATAAAATAATCACAACGCAATAAAAACATAGACGTGGACGATAATTATCATCAAGACTAAATATTCAAACAATTATAATTTCAAATTTTATATGCTATCCTACACTTAACAATCAGCCCATCATTTTAAAAACTCCATGACATTATTATCAATGAATTTTACGAAAAATCAATCAATATAATAAAAGAGACTTCAATTTCCTCCAAACCGTTACACAATAATAAAAAAAACATCACCATTGTGACGATTCCAAGTAAAAACTCACCACCGGCAAACCGCACGTTTGAATTTTATTACAACCACACTCTTATGGGTTTATTGCGGTTCCGATTGACGAATGTGTGCGTACACACACGCGGCGGGCATGGCCGTGTGCGAGCGCGTCTTGGCCAACGGTTCCCCCTCCCCCCGGCTCCGCCCCGACCACCCCTCGCCCGGCCCGCGAGGTGCGCTAATGATAGGTAATTACGGCCAGCCGCTATTATGCTCAGACACCACTCGGACATGGGCGTAGTCGGGCCGAAATAATAAAAAATATATATTATTATTACATGGCAATAAAATAATTAGCGTGTTCGGATGAAAAAATGGTGTGGTCCGTAGGATAATTGCGAATTAGAATGTGTTGGATGTTGCTGAGCGAAATGAAAATGAGATTTTTTTTCGAGTACGCATGAAACAATGACTGCTTTCGATCGTTTGTTTTTTATGGCAGTTCTATTGTTGTTTTGCTATTTTCCATTCGCACGTGTCAAAAATTTATGATGTTTGTGCGCTCGTACGGATTGCATAAATGTACGCTTTCTAGACAGTCGGATATTCGTTTTTTTTTTTCGAAAGTGACTGTATCTATTATGTTTTTGAATTGTATATCTGCCGTCTAAATATTTTCCTTTTTCGTTTGACCAGTTATTTTATTTTTCTTGGAAGTATGTTATCGATTTACTTAAATCTTGAGATATTCGGATGTTCATCATATAAAAACTGAAGTAAACTTATCAAGTGCCTTAGATCAAAAAGATGCGATCACATATTTCTACTAAAGATACAACTTGTTGCTTAACTTCAATAACCGGTGAAAACTATCAATCCTTTGTGTCCCAGTCATACCGTGGAAGAACCACCATTCAATTACTTTCTTGCCAGCATCCCAGTGGTTCTATTTCGACATAAAGGGTTAACGAAATAATAAAAAAAAATCCAATGAATGCTAAATGTATGTTGTCGAAAATCGAAATGGTCTCGAAATGGAATCGCTGGGATACTAAGAAAAAACGATGAAGTAGTGGTTCCTTCACGGCACACTGGGACTCAAAGAATTGAAAACTGAAAACTTACCAATTATCTAATTGTATAATAAGCGACAAGTGGAATGCTCTGTACGTGGATGAACGTATCTTTACCAAAATAATTATTTAGTGTAAAAAAAAGTCGTAACTTGATCAGTTACCAGAAACACCTTGAACATTATGCATGCAGCAAGACGATAATATTCCACCGCCCTAAATAAAAAGCGCTCGAGCACAATCAAGAAAAACCGCATAAAAAGCCGAATACACCTCTGGCGGTCCAGTCGTGTAGTACAAATGTATGCGCCCCCATACATCATTATATGTGGCCGCACAAAAGTGTACGGAGAACGCTTCAGGTTCTTGCTTTATAATATTATTAGCCGGGCATCATCTCGAGCCTTCTTTCCCCCGCCGTCTTGTGCTCTCGCTCTCTCGTTCTTATCTCCGGTCTTTTTTTTCGTCGGATTCGATTTTATTTTTTCGAACACACACATAAATGTATGCCACGCATGCGGTCGACCGGTTCGCCTCCTCCTCCGGGTCCTTTATGGGCCTTTTTCTATCTATAATTCGTAATTTGTTGCGCCGGCACTCGGAAAGTCGGCCCCGGGTTATTAGTGGTTTCGGTGCAGATCCACCACCTTTTATTATCGTCCTGCCATTATGTCCGAGGGGGTCTAATTCAATTCGAATGATACATCTCTGAAGTGAAGCCTATCTTGGAATCTGGACGATGTCTTCGTGATTGCGAGGCACTTCCTTGCGTGCTGTTAAAAAAAATGTTATCGTGTTTAGATATTTTCTCGTTATGCATATGTGGACATTCCATTGGAAATTGCTCAGTTTTTATACTATACTAGCTAAACCCAATAGACATTGTCTGCCTGTCTGTATAACAGCTTGTAAATGAATAAAATGAGTTTAAAATAATGTGTTTTAAAATAGTGTCGGATCGAGTTGCAAAATGGTTTTAATGATATAAAAACCTTCTCATATATACAAACATCCATTTATAAATATATATTATAATAATTGCTTGGAATTGAGTGGAGGATTGATAGATAGAAAAATATTTAATGAAAGTTATCGAAAAATATGGTTTTTCCAATATTATAAAAAATTTCAAGCATTTTTATTTTATCGAGAAATTTGAATGTCGAAAACTATTTAGAATGATCTCATTTTCAAACTAATAGTACAAAATCGCATTAATCAATCGACCACAGTACGTACATACCACTTAACTTTTACGATCGGCACGAATCGAAAAGACTAAACCGCCGCCTCATTATTCGACATCTATCAAATTTATCTGATACATTTACACAAAATTTGCAATAATCACACGAAACTAGTTCGACCGGCCAATGTTTACTGATGCGAAAGATACAAATACAAGTTCTCCAGATATAGAAATCAATAAGCGGTAATGAAGTCACGACTCGGACGCGGCTCGTTTTTCATCCGGCGGTAATTACATTTTTATACCACAACGACAACCGACCTTATATCATCCATGGAAAAACGTACAGTACAAACAACGCCATATTGTTCCACGAAGATGCGATCCGTGGTTTTTGTTCGTTTTTCAATAAGAATTAATTGTCTACGCTTAATGAGTTTCTCTCTCGGATCACGAGAGCGTATAGATGCGTTCGAATAATTCTTATTTTTCGGTCATGCACGTTTTTTGTTGTGTTATATTCGTCTGATCAAAAGTCTCGCTCGGTGCGAGGTATAATTAAGCGCGTGGGCGCGATTCAATCAAATTAATATGATCGAATCGGGTTTCGATGAAAAGATATACCGGTTTTATCTGCGCGCTTGAATTATACATAATATATGTTTCGGAGGAATAAAACGATCGACGTACATTAGCCGACGAGCATATGTAAATTTCGTTAATTAATATCGTTATGTTGTTTTTGCGAATAATTAATCGGTTTTCGGGGACGCGCGGTACGCCACTGATGCGAAAATTTCTTATGTGGATAGTTTTAACACGTTGAATTCTCGAATAATTAATTGACCTGTTAAATGGATAATTTTTTTTAATGATGTGTTTAAATGTT
The DNA here is from genome assembly GCA_028571205.2 of Hydropsyche betteni. Classification (NCBI taxonomy): domain Eukaryota; kingdom Metazoa; phylum Arthropoda; class Insecta; order Trichoptera; family Hydropsychidae; genus Hydropsyche; species Hydropsyche betteni. The sequence continues at coordinate 5,002,746 of JAOXNN020000089.1, read as the reverse complement.
ATTAATCAAATTTATATGCATAATTTTTAAAATGTCGATGATTAGAAAGTTAAGCGAAGAATTGGGCGGTTAGCAAATGACTGCGATTATTTATAATCGGCAACTTACTATCGGCGAAATAATTTTTAGTTACTTGACTAGATGTATTATACATGAAACTTTACATCAATATTTTTATATCTAATTTGCAATTTTTTTCATCAAATATCATATTTGAAACACTTAAATACTTTCATAAAAAAAAAACCAAACAAATTTACATTTCAAAAATGTCCCGGCACACAAATTTCGAAAGTACAAATCACAAACCTACAACAACCCAAAAACTATAGAAAGTCAAATGAACTAAAACGATCGAAAGTAAAAGGCATTTCTAAACAAATTTTCTACTACATAATAGAAATGATCGATTTCCAATCCAACCTTTTACAACCGGCACTTTCATCCGACATTCGACACAATAATTAAAAACGGTTATCGCCGAGAAAATCTCACTTACGGCCAAAAGATAACGTGCCAGGTGAAACGACAATGCGAGCCGACTCTTTGATGTCGGCCCGCTTCATAAAATTCAATGATAAAACACAATTTTCGCTCGAGTGTATTGTTTATGTGATAAGGCCGATAAAAATTTATACTACGGTCGTAAAGATTAATTTTTATTGGCACGAAAACGTGAAGGATTATCCGTCAGTTGGCCAGTGTGCGGTTCGCTGAAGGCGCGCTGAAAATTTTCGATATTATGCTTTTTTATATTTAATAATATGAATTTGATTAACACATATAAAAAAATAAAATAAATTTCACACGTATCTGAAATATCACACGTTTCAAAATTGTTTTTTTTTCCTGTGGAGTTCGTGAAATTTTCGAAAAGCAATATCATACGGACTCATATAAAAAAAGCGGTATTCATATAATAATACGTCCGTCACGAGAGAGACGTTCATCAAAAAAGAGAAGCAATTAGAGGTTCGTCGCTAAAAGCCAGTTTTTATTGCTTTCCGCGGGTGAGGGGCGCGGGGTGCGGTGGGGATAATCTCGAAGGTCCAGACTCGCGCAGAATACGGCCATAAACGTGAGCCGCCATGCGCACTAAAACAATAAATACCTGAGTCTTCTAGGTACGCACACCTATCCGTCAACGGATGGGTTCGTTTTTTATGTCGTGTAATTTCGGATGGATGTAAAAACGAATAGAAAATTTCATTGGAAACGATTCGAATTTGTGTTAGAAATATGAGAAATTAATATGAAATTGGATATGTATGTATTGAATTGTAAATTTTTTTTATAAAATTATTACTTTTTACCCTCTATTTGAGGAATTTTCGCGTATGTGCACCTGTCAAATGACAGCTGACGTTCAACCCCAATTCGCAACATTTGTGAAATGAGAAATTGAGTTGATTATAATTGACAGTGAATTTCAGAACCTTTGTGCCACACTTTTATATAAGACATCCGGTGATTATTCAAGTCCTGTTATGCTATAATAAAATTTTTACAGTAAGCCATCATCAAAACAATATTTCACGTACATCAAGATATCCATCACGCGACCGATACACCAAATAAGAAAAATATGTAAATGACCACGTTCTCAATCATATTGAGACATCCGATACACATGTAACTACCAGATGGAACGTCAATACCGTTCAGATAATAGGATCAATTTTACATCTATATGATGAGTTGCAGAATTGCCACATTTTTTTGCTAAGCAACAAGTTGGTCTATCCATTTTTTTTTTTTTGGATATTCGAACGAATGTAGTACTTTTCGCTTTTCAGATGATGCGTTGATCTCAATTCGAAGCGAAAACGCTTCCGCATCCATACCGCGGCACATCATCAACACAAGTCCTTCGTTTCTGGAGGAAATCCCACAGGACTCCGTCAGTTTTTGCATCGTGTGCATTTGCGGCGGCCATGCGAGCGGCGCCCCTTTGTGCGCTTCGGCGGCCGCATTCCGTCATGCTTTTTGCCGGGGCCGCACAACACTATTGTACGTTCATAAATGCACGTACACATATATATGTATAAAAATGTTATTTATAAGCGTGTGTATGTGCTCGATGCCCGTCGCTCTCTCGGTTGCCGGCCGTCCGACAAAAACCTTTCATCTGCCCTGATCCGACACGCTCATCGGCACTCTCATATAACTATGATCTTTAATCATTTTAAAAATTTAATTTACTATCAAAAAATTTAAAAAAATAATATTTTTTGATATGGCATTGATAAATTAACAATTTTTATAATAAAAAAAAAATAATAATTAAAAATAAACTAAAATAATAAACACATTTTAAAAATATAATTATAATTTTTAAATATTAAAAATTAATTTATTATAAAAAAATTAATTAATGCGAGTGAGACGTTTTTATCACTACTCTACGGAGCTTGAGCTTTACAATGCTTCGGTTTACTTATCTTTTTGATACCCATCCCGATCGCAATGCTTCTTTTCAGTTGATTTTCTTTCTCTATCATTCTTCCCTATATTTTAAATAAGATAGAAAGAGATAAATATAGTTTGTAGTTTGAGCTTGAATCGAGAAGGCGGAACGAAACTAATTGTATATTCCCTGTGTAATTTCGTTCTGTTCGAGCCGAAAGGCAGCAAAGAAAATCAGTAGCGGCACGTAATCAAAAAAATATTATATTTCAGATTAGAAATAAAAATTTAAAATCTGAAATAAACGTTTAAAATTAGAAATGTCGAGATCGTATATTTTTCCAATTAAAATTGTTAACGACTGAAAAAAGCATATAAATTCAGCGATGAAAGTTTTACGTTTCGAGATCGTTAAAGTAGCATAGGTATCGAATTTTATTGCCCGCAATTTAGCTTAGGAATAAAATGTTGGAAATGAATGCATCGCCGTCGGTGATGGAAGCCTTTCTATTTTTTATCAGTCGAAATTTTGCTTTTCTCTCTATCGCCTGTCGATCGAGCAACGCGGGAAAGGGACGTACTTATGAATTCATCCAATTTGGAGATCTTTCAAAGCCGGTTTGTATAGTGAGCCTTAAAAGTTGTAAGCCAAGTTCAACCTTTTTAAACAACCAAAATAGAAAATTTTCTAATATTTATCCAAATTCAATAATTTAATTTTATAATAAAAATGTTATGATTTCTAAATAAAATAATTTGTTTTTAAATTTTTAAAAAACAAAATGGTTTAATTTATTTTTTATTATTTTGTATATGTAAATAATTAAATAATAATTTGATTGAATTCGATTTTATAATGATTCCATCGGTATTCGAATATGAAGATAGACTTTCATAGAAAACGAACATAACAAACAAAATGTTGGCTATCCCTGACGATACACATGGCAAACGAACCGCGCCGCGCTTGAACAGGTCAAAAAGTGCCGAGCCGTCGCACGGATCAGACGCGCGCACGTTAACAATATTTGTTTTCGCAAACGTCAAACGTGTTGAGTGCAGTGAACGCGACAAATAACAAACTCAGTGAACAATATAACCGAATTAGCCGTGGCCGCCAATCGCGACGTCACGACCGCCAACCGCGCGCACATTCAAATCTGACAGCTCCGCGATGGACGCTCGTTTTGGACGCTCTTCGTCTTTCGAATCGGCGAAAAATCATAGTTGATGACGGATTACGTTGACGATAGCCACGAAGATGGATGCGGTGGGTTTCCTGGTGATGGCAGCGATGCTAGTAATCTGCTCGGCCACCGAGGAATGGCCGCAGCCTTCGAAGAACCACTGCGAGACGATCACGATACCGATGTGCCAAGGGCTCGGATACAACCTGACCATCATGCCGAACCTGATGGACCACACTGACCAGAAAGAGGCTGAAATCCATGTAATTATCAGAAAATTTCGTAGTGTTGAATGTGTGAACTAATTGAGTCATTGGTTTTTCGATGGTTCGGAAACGTTAATCTATTGCGATCAGGTGAACGTTTGTTTCTTTTTTTATGTGAGTTTTATAGATCGTCTTTCGGATCTAGCGGAGTCATTTTCGAAAGTGTGCTCGCAACAGAATCGATCCGAATCAATTTTTTTGTATAGATCACGACCGCGAACGTTAAGATTTTTTTTGTATTCATTATATCGTTATATTTATTAGTATCATTCGAGCTTTAATGACTCTTCGGTCTTGGTTTTGTTCCGTCGTTTTTTTATATATCGTTCGTCTCGAGATCGTGTGATTTATTTTTATTATTGTATCATTTTTTTCACCGGCCCGAGGCTGGACGTATTCGCGATTGTTTCGATCGCAATCGCGTGTTCACAAACGCACCCTTCAAATTCGAATTTTCTATTAATTTTATTTGAGTATCCAACCTTTATAATGCCAATACAATTCCATGTTATTAAAATTTTCGTATTATCATCCTTTTTACAAACTTTGCCACATGTCGTTTAACTTTAGTATTATTTATTGAGGTCATATTCGCTCCAGGACGTTGTGTACCTATAATTTCCTCATATTTTTTTTTTATATAACAATAAAACCCAACCGCAACCCCTTTTAATGAGCCTTTCATTCGCGTTGAATGGTTGGAAGTGAAAGGAACACAATTGGGTCGGAGCAAGAACATCAAAAGCCTCCAAATTGGGCATCTCCGAACGACTGGCTATAATGCGGTTATACATTTCGTATAAAGGGCGATTCGACCCTTTGACGAATTTCCTTCCGATTAATTCTGAATATCTCACGTATATACATAACACGAGACCTTTGATGAAACTTCTGATACAAATCGAGTTTCACCTTCGAATTTCAGTTTACAGATGCGAGATCTAAGCAACGTCTGCCGAACGGTAAAATCCGTAAATAATAACATCCCGAAATTTTGGGAGGGTAATTTTGTTTACGGGACGGTCGGCGTTCTCATCAAAGCCGATATTTTGGCATCGTTTCCAAGAAGTGGTTAAAAGGTGTTATTAGTGCCGCAGCCAGTTGCCAGTCAGGCAGATGAAAGCACACGCGAAAAAATGCTACATTTTCTTATTTATTTTTTTCTTTAATTCGGCTCGGAATGAGATATTTTCGCATCATCAATCGCGGCTTGGGCCACTATTTATAGGCGGACGTGACGCAAATTTAACATCGTCAATTTGTGCGTTCAAATGATGTCTGAACTTTTTGGGCATCGCCGTTTTAAGAAGCCCATTTATAAGGATTTTCGATCGCGATAACCATTGGTATGGTAATACGAACTTCGTATGCATTGGTTCTTATTGATCGATTGGGTTAAGCGATGAATGGTGAAGCTCGTAGATGGATGTGACTGCGCGTTATAGTCCTGAGATCATTTGAAAGGAATGGTTTTTAGTATTAAATGTTAATATAATGATTTCACATCGTTAAGATCTTTTAAAAATCATTATTATAAGTAGTCTTATTCAATGTCCACTTCAGGATAAGAACGTTTGAATATACAATTGAAAATTCGCATATTTTATCCTTATCAGTAACGATAGGAAAAAGGTAACTCTAAATTTACATATTGAAAACCATCTACCCAAAGCTTATAGATGGATGCGATTGTATGTTGTTGTTTTAAGATCATGTGAAAGGAATGGTTTTTAATATTTAATACTGAAATCACCCTTTTTTAAATAAGGATATCTTTATATTACAGTTAGAGTGTCCACTTCGTTTATGCACGAACAAACTAGTCTGTTTATACACCTTCAAAACAGCTCTAATCCAATTGTTAGTGTTTTACGACAATTTAAGTTGTTCGCACTCAGATAACGCTCTTATACTAAATATCAATAAGGTGGAAATTGGTATGTCAACTAATGATCGGGAAATCAGTCAGTTTGAACTTCGAGAGATTGTTTTGAACACGTTTTCACAACTCAAGCTAAAACGCTAACCCAAGCATGATACTGTTTTTAGTTTAGACGCAATTATATGTAGATAAAATTTGACAGTTGACAAAGTAAAATAGATAGTTTGGGTATACCCAAACTAGTATGGGTATAATCAAACAAAAGTATACACTTGCACTGTGACATATCTATACAAGATCAAAACCAAACATCGCAAACCCTCCCCAGAAACACACCGTGCGAAAATAGCACATTCCAAATTTTTTCACGGCGCCATTGACAAGCGGCATTACACGTTTTTTTCTTCAACAACAAACCCGCGTAACATACACACACGTAGTCCGAGGTCAGTCCACCTCAGGTAAGCGATACGCCCCGGACTAGATGGACGGCCCGGATAGCGCGAAAGCCTCCGCCACATACACACGCGGGGGACCCCCCGTCGCGGGACACATGTAAAACCTCTTCATAATCGTTTGCCCCACACTGGGCCGGCCGGCTTCCCGGCTGGCTCATTGTGCACGGTGTCCATTGTGGAGGCTTCGCTGCTTGTCGACGCCCCACCAGGTGTTCCACGTGGATTGTTGGTCTGGTCTCGTTTAGAATGCTGTCCTCTGCCGTTTTGGTCGAACGTTTGGTGTTTGCGAATCTTTTGGATGCCTTTGGTGTAGGGGAGAGTTGGATAATACCGCGCGTCTGATAACTCCGCGCATCAACGTATTGCGAAAACTAAACTAAACTGCTTAAAAATCATAGCCCGAATCGCCTAACCCTTTCCCCGCGCGCGACCAGTTTGCTCCGAGCAGCGACGGATTAACACCCCGTTGTGCAAGTTTTTTTTAGGGCACGGTAATATCCAACTCTCCCCTATGGTTGGGCTGGATTTTGCGCTTCGAAGTTGATCTTCGTCGTACGGTTTTCGATTGTGAATTTTTTAGACGGCTTTTGAATGATTCAAAGTTTGCCTTCGTCGTTGAGTTGAATTCTTGTATTCTGCTTTAGTTTGGAATGTTGATTTTTTTTTTTTTATTATGTTTGATTTAATCTTTCGTTGTATGTAGATTTTTCGTTTTATTGTCAGATTATAAAGTTTAGGTCAAATATCGTGCCATAAATTATTTATCATGCTTTAAATTTCTGATTAAAATTAAGCAATCTTATCTTTTTTTCGATGTGTAATATAAATACGTAGAATACTTTCGGAAACTAAAGACTTTTCCGTATAATATAACATCCATTAACCATTCATCTGAACGTATTGCACTTTGGAAAGATGAAAGCGTTTTATTGCGACTCGCAATAAATCCAAAATAAAAGCCGACAACAAAACAGAAAAGATCCCCGACAATAAAAGTTAAAAGTGGAGGCTTTCCCGGGGCCCGTTTACGACCGTCCGGTCCCCTTTTGTGACGGCCATGTTTGTTAACTAATAAATGCATAAAAATAAACAAAACCCCGTTTTATTATCGGCCGACAGAGAGCGTTTCGCCGCCCATGTACGCACTGCCATAAATAAACTTATCGCCGGATTATGGAAGATGGACAGATAATGGATGCTCGGAAAACAAGCGTTTTCGATACCTGCGCACGTCCATTATTGTCGGCGATGCTTTACAAACGCTCTATCGTAAAAAAATTGTATGTAAAGGTACATTACTGGCGTAAGTGAAGTTGTAAAATTATATTTCGATAAGGCGAACAAGATTATTGCATTCATTTTTTTTTATATATTGACAAAGTATTAAAAATCGATCAGATAAAAATATGTAATAATTTTTTATGGATACGTATCTTAAGGCGTCCATATACAGTATGGAATTGCATATTATAATAGAATCGTGCACTTTAGGTGCGTAAATTATCATTTTTTTTAAATAAATTTTGTACGTAATTTGGAGGTTATGTTTTACAATTTTTAACCTTATTTCAGGTTTAAGTGTGCTAAAATGGCACCTTTTGCCATACGAACTATTAGAATGTACATTATTTACAGTAAATCCCCCTATATCGTTCAAGCGCATCAAATTTCAATTTTTTGTTTTTTTACTAATGCTTTTGAAACAAATATAAAAAAATTAAATTGAAAAACCTTTATCCCCTGTGGGATCTATCTTGATGTTATATGGGGGTTTACTGTATAAACAATAAAGGAAATTATTTGTAAAAAAATTGACAAACATAGCATCCTTAAAATACGTACAAGTATAAACTACCCACGAAAATCATTAAGAAACCTAATTTGCGGACTTACAATACTTAATTTTAATTTAAGCACTTACAACGCATTTTCATTAACCCTTTGAGGCACGAGATTTCAAAGAAAAAATGCACATGCTGCACAGGAATTTAAGAATGATAATAAAAAAATAAACAATACAATTACCATAATTGATGGGTGGGACATATTCAGCAATGCTGAACAGTACAGATCTATGAATGATATTTATTAAAACAATTTTTTATTACCCAGGCACAATGCGATTTGACATACAGAACATAAACCTCTGTACATCAAATAATTTTAATTTTTCGAGGTGGGACAATTTACATACCACCGTGTAGCAAAAGCTAAAAAAAAAGATGGGACAAATTTATTAGTTCAGGATTACCACTAAACCCCATACTATAAATATCCAATATATTTTCGAAAAACGTCGACAAAAATTGCGTATTTTTTTGCGCCGTACACCGCGGCCTTTGTAATTTCGCCGGCGTGTTTAAAAAGTGATAAGAGCAATGGCGGCAGATAAGGGCCCGCCTGTGATGGTGGTGTCTGTCTCGGTTGTCCGAATGGAAATTTATAACGCGTATTTATTGGTTCTGCTAATCTATGTATTGAACAACCCTTTGATTGCCTTGTCGACGCACCGGCGGATCCAAAACCGTGGCTTGCTTTGAGTAGTCTTATATGTTGTAATTTAGTTTATTGCTGAACAAACTGCGATAATAGTTCGGCTCTTTTATGGCCGTTCGGTGGAAATTGTGGGTTTTGAGTGTTTCCCTTTGTGCGATAAGATGGGTGTTTCTGAGAAGGCAATGCGGTCATCCCTTGCTGATTTGTTTCGGATCGATGGTTGGATCTTTAGCTGTTTCACGTGTACTTCGTTCGTGCATGAACAAACTAGTTTGTTTATACACCTTCGAAACAGCTCTAGTCCCATTGTTGGTGTGCTACGATAATTTAAATTATTTGCACTCAGATAACGCTCTTATGCTAAATATCAATAAGGTGGAAATTGGTATGTCAATAACGATCGAGAAATACGCGTGATGTCTACCCATCGTGTCATTTTAAACTTCGAAAGTTTGTTTTGAACACGTTTTCACAACTTAAGCTAAAACGCTAACCCAAGCATGTTGCTTATGCTGTCTGTTTTTAGTTTAGACGTATTTATATGTAGATAAAATTGACACTCAAACCAAAATCGATAGTTTGGGTATACCCAAACTAGTATGGGTATAAACAAACAAAAGTGAAAACTTGAACTGTGACAGATACACTATCGGCGAATTATCGGCTATTTGCAGATACAATATCTGTGAATTAGTATTGAATAGTCAATAATGCCCAGATACTGTATCTGCAAATAGCCAACAATTCGCTAATAGTGTATTTGCAAATAGCAAATAGTTCGCAGATACTGTATCTGCAAATAGCCACATCCTATATTCAACGAAAATAGATCATGTGTATCAAAAATTATCTTTTTTTGCATATTCATATCATATCATTTTTTTTTTCAAATATTAGTTATCGTATTTTTATATTTACATCAATATTTTCGAAGGTTTAAATATGTGTATTGAACGCATCGATTATCAATGCTAAGCGATATGTGACAAGATTATTGCGTAGATATATATCCAATACTTCTATCTCTTATATCAAAAATATCTTATCCTTTTATATTTTACTTCGATAAATTCACTAATTAAATACCTTTCTAAAAAACTGAATTATTCTTACACAAATACGTTCAACATATCGATTTGTTTTTATTTTCATTTTCGTATACCGATAAGGTCGGTCGCTAATGTGTCACCGGGTTATCGACATCGCATCGACGTTATCGCCGATAGTATCTTCAATGGTGATTCCTGGCGGTTTTCATCAGAGGAGTAGTTTCCTGGGGTCTTATCTGACGACGATAACGTCTCTCGGATTTCGTCATTATTCGATGTCGAAGGTGGTCGTGCAACGGAGGTTCTCGTTTCGTATTTTTATTATGCCGTTCGACGATTTTGATGATGGTATAAAAAAATTTCGTTTCCGATTGGAAATGCTGTTGAGTTCGGAGCAGATTTTTTTTTATATTATCAAAATCATCAAACGCTGTAATAAAAAAATACGAAACGAAAACCTGGTTGCAAATATTTTTCGTTTTAGCTGAATTTTTTATAAATTCAAAAAATGTTATAAAATTTTGCTATCGCAAATAGTTTTTTCTTTTATTTCTAATTTTTACTGAAACTAAAGACGTACCAATATTGCACAAATTGAGTAATAAAATGAAAACAGATTATGCGAAATGTTCTTTCAAAAAATGCGTCATTCTTTTCCGAATTACCTAATATTTTTATTTTATATAATCACTGATAGTTAAGATATCAAAAATTTCAATTTTATATTACTACTCTAGTTTATTATGAAAAATTTACTCATAATTTTATTAATTGCAATATCATTGATAATGAATTTTTTTCATAAATTTACTTATCAATTGAGGGACTCGGCAGTAAATAATGGTAAGCGATATTTGTCAACAGAAATCTTAAAAATATTTCGTTAATTTTTGGACACCTTTGTTTCATCGGCTATCTATGTAAAAAATTTTCATGAAACACATTTGCGTCATCGGCCACGAAAGTACCGAGCCCCTCGATCGATCAATCCAGCATTTATTGTGTGTCTGCTCAAAACTATAAAGAGAAACCATCGTTACACAAAATTCAATAAAAATCCAACACTCCGAGACCCAACCCTCTCCTTCCGTCAACTCATCAAACAACATAATATATTTACCGACCCGACTTCAAAAGACCTCTAGACACTATACAGACTGACGATACAATCCAAACACCCACCACCCCCCCGATGCCTCCAAACGAGATACGCACAATGTCCAAACTCCCTGCACACGTAAAAGCAAAACCACATACGACGGCGGCACGCTTAGATCCGTTTTTAGAACGAGTCTCGTCTTATATTCGCGTCTATTTACGGAGCACGTGTACAAAACGAAAAAGGACGCTCGTCTCGAATCTCGAACGTGTACAAAGATGTGTGTATGTTACGTCTGTCGTCGTCCGCGGATTCATCAGAAGCGCGGGCTAAACACCGATCGAGCGGTAAACAGCCTTCCGTGTATAATTTTCTTGAACGAAAACAGAAACGGCAATAAAATCATCTGTCGAATCGGTCGGTTCGAGGAATTTTCGCGGTTCGGTGCATCGGCGGTTGTATCTTGTTGATAATTTTCGAATTTGGTTTGTGTATAATAAGTTTTAATAGATCTTCGATCGATCTAACTTTGTATGGATTGGATCTAGGTATGGGCAACCTAATGAACTTTTTAATAATTTCGAACATCGAACGAAAAATTTATCAATCTGTCAAAACAATAGCTTCACGATGGAATGCAATCCAATATTAAGTTGTATGGAAAACATGGGCCTTTTCAACGAAACGGGGAGAGTTTAACTTTTGTTTTCGTCCATTATCCTAAGTCTGGCCCTGATTGGTTATTAATGATCATTGAAATTGAATAATATAAGATTCGGTTATATTGGTTGTGGTTGATGTAATAAACAAAGGATATTTGAGGGGCTCGGTGGTAAATAGTGCTAAGCGACATTTGTCACTTTTGGAGATATTGAGAAAAACAGTTTAAATGCATTTAAATGCAAATAAAACTAGGAGTAATCCGACATAGTACTGTTATCTTTTGAGAGAATGTGGAATTATGTATTAATTTATGTAGTAAAAGTACCGATTTTTGTAATAAATAAAAAAAACTCAGCTTTATAATTTTGGTGCTTACCACTATTTACTGCTGAGCCCCTCAAATAATATGAGAACATAATTTTTGACGAAACGGGGAAGGAAGAGAGTGCAACTTTAATTTTCGTCCATTATCCTGATTGGTTTTTAATGATCTTTGAAGTTTAACAATATAAGATTCGGTTATATTGAATGTGGTTGATGTAATAAGAAAAAATATTTGAGAATCTCAGATTGCGTTGAATTTTTGTAGATTTAATAGTTTATCCTTATATGGCTTTAGTATGTCGAAATAAAAAAATATATTATTTCGAAATTCAAAATATTTTTTCAATGCAACAGCCAGACGAATGGCTGAAATGGTAGTGCTCTTATTCAAATTTTCTAAATTATTTCGCAGCATCGTTTTTCAAAAATCTCCAAATATCCTAACAGTATCTGTTTTTTTTTCGTCAATAGGCTTTGACGAGTGGACAAAGAGACGTCCGAAACATCAAAAAATCGTCTCCTCGAAAAAAACTAACGGCGTCGATTCCACACTAATGGACATAATGGCATCTCGCAGTCGTATAAATTTGAAATTTCGTCTTTAGACCGGCGAGCTTTGCGAGTTTTTACGCCGATGGCCGCCGCGACCGGTTCTCTTTCCGTTCGCGTGTCGTCCTCCTCTTTCTTACTCGTGTACTCCTCCTCTTCGTCCTCCCGCCTTTTTTTGTTGTTGTTGTTGTTGTTCGGTCCTCGTCGGGTTTCAATCGTGCCGCCTTCCGATGGTGAATTAGCGCTGTTTAATTATGGCAATTACGACGTTTATGATCGGTTTCGATATACGCGCGCAGGAAATGTGCAACGCCCTGGCCGGCAATCTCGGCGTTTATCGGCCAAATTGCGAAATCGAATTGTTTTCACCGGAAGCTTTTATGCGAAATTGATACGTGACTGTTTTTGTATTCGTTTTTGTCTTTTGGCGTTGGAATTATGTAATCGCGTCGAAAATGTCCTTATTGACTATATGTTGTTTTGGAGAAATTTGATTTTGTCTTTTTGACAATAATACACCGTTGCAAATTCAAGCATTTTTTTATTTTTCAATAGGTAACAATAAACAATTTTGAATACTAAAAACCATATTTTGCTAAATACAGTGGAAATCAGTTAACAAGGAGTAATACTGTGGTCCTAACAAAATACTATAAATAAGACCTGGTTTTATATTTTTGCAGAAAAAAATCTAAAAAAGCAAAACGATGTTTTATGTCCTTATCTAAATGGAAATGATCATAGGAAATTCTTAAAAATCTATTTTGTATTTATTTACTAATAATAAAATAGATATTTTAACAAAATTTGATTGTGTAATGCACATTTTTTACTAGGTTATATTAAAAACATCTTCATAAATGATGGTAGGGCTTATATTTGGAATAGGTCGTATTTTCAAAGAAACACGATATGTACGTACAATGGAAAACTTTTAACACTTAACTGAAGGAACAAAAATATTTTTTGTGTTAAACGTCATAGAATACATACATTTTTACGGATATATATTTACATTTTTTATGAATTATGCTCAACTCCATGTGAACCAACCGATGCGTCCAAAAGCATATTGCCTTTTAAAACCTTCGTTTATCTCCATAATAACATTTTAAAAGCCTCGACATGACCACGATAAATTCGAGTAGAAACTTATCTGAAAGGTCCACCCGGTGGATAAAAACAAAAAAAACCCGACCCATGATTAATCGAACGTCGTCTTAATTAAGCCTGCATTCACCACGACCGTTTATATTCCACACACACCACACGAACATATAAAAATTTTATCGTTCGAGAATTGACATTTGCGGTTCGTTGCTGTTTCTCGGCGGAGGTCGTAAAATTAGTAATTAAGGATTTTGAAGTTATCTCGCCGGTGACTTTGCTCTTTGATGTCGGCAATTGCGGTTTATCTGCTGGCGCCGACCTCAGAGGATCATTGAGAAATTAAATGATGTTGATTTCTTAAAGTTTGTCCTTATATGTTTTGAAAATATCAGAGGTTGGAGGATCGCGGAGTGCCGGTTGTCTTCGGATGCTCCCATTTTATTTATTGCCGGAACGAGTTCGATTCCTTTCTCATATTATGTTTGCTTTACACTTCTATTTTCTCACATACGCGCTCTTCAGTTCACATGCGCTTTTGAAGTGGCCTTTTTTGTGCCTCCTTCAGTTGAAGTAATGCTTTGCTTTCAGAGCTAATATTATACGCAAACAAACGTGCCTTCCTTTCTTAGCTCGCCGCCGTTTATTTGTGTACATATTCTCCGTTTTTTCTTCGACGGTTGAAAAAATATATATATATGAGTTCCTCAGATCAGACTCGGAATGCCGCCGTCGACATTTTTTCACAGTTTGAACGTAAACAATCAAAACTCTTAAAACGTTTTTCGTGTTATTTCGTTCGCGTTTTGTTTGGCGCGCCCATACTGGTTGCATTTATAAATGCAACAAAATCCCGGTCGATTTTTTAATCAAAGATCGGTTTCTCCTTTGAGGAATTCTTCGAGTAATTGCGTCGGGTCCTTCCCGAGGAAACGAGCTTTTATCTCGATGCTCAGTTCCAATCGCGACGCTTTTTCTCGAAGATAGCAGACGGACATGATGCGGAGCCGTCTGCGGTTGGCTTTTTCGTTTTTGGGATCCTCCGCCTTCTTTTCGATGGATATAATAAAAAAGGAGAATGAAATGGTCGGCGAAAAGACAAAGGCGATCCGCGGTCGAGCGACGATTCCACTTTTTCCTCATCGTCTTCTGTTTGCAGTCCGTCCGTCTGGCGGTCGATATAAACTTCATGAAGAAACCCGTCAGTCTTCTATTGTCCATCAACCGGCGACACACTTAACTGCCGCCAGAGATTCTCAATTTTTTTCCATGTCCACATTTCGGCTGCGTTGAATCGCTTTACTAATTGGATTTTTTCTCTCTTTTCAGCTGCGGAAGTTCATGCCGTTGGTCGAGTCGCAGTGCTCCGATAATATTCTCTACTTCTTATGCTCCGTGTTCACGCCGTTGTGCTCGGAGCATTTCCAAGATGCCATTGCGTCCTGTCAATCGCTATGTCATCAAGTGCGAAACGACTGCTTATCCCAATTGAGCGAATTCGATTTGGAGTTGCCAATATTCAACTGCTCCAGGTTTCCCGAGTCTAACAAGCAGATGTGCATGCAAGTGCCCAACAACAATACGGAGGCTGTAAAACATAAACCTATTGACGACGACGAAACTTGGTGGCAGTTCAAACGAACGGATTCCCAATGTCCTCCCAACTTTGTCAGATCGAGAGATTCGCTCATACTCAGTTGCGTGCCCAAATGTGGAAAAGATGCGTACTACAGAGTAGAAGATAAGAATTTCGCTACTTCATGGTCGAGAGGATGGGCTTGGCTGTGCTTCCTGTCTACGTTATTCACTATGCTCACATTCTGCGTAGACTCGTCAAGGTTCAAATACCCAGAAAGACCTATAATCTTCCTGGCTGTATGCAACAACGTGATCGCTATGACTTACATCGTCAGAGGCTCCATAGGGTCTGAATCACTAAGTTGCGCCGAACCATCTGTCGGCGGAGAGAGCTATCTTGCTGTCGACGGTTTGGAGAGTGCTTCTTGCACTTTCCTCTTCCTCATCCTGTACTACTTCAGCATGGCTTCGAGCGTGTGGTTCGTGAACTTAGCGCTTTCGTGGTATTTGAGTGCAGCCAAAAAATGGTCGACCGAAGCCCTAGGAAACATATCGTCTTATTTCCACGTGGCTGCTTGGACTTTTCCGGCCGTTTTTGCAGTCGGTGCTCTAGTATTACACAAAGTATCTGCAGATGAACTCACCGGAATGTGTCAAGTGTCCGACGCTGCTGCCATACCGTTCATGGTGACGCCACATACAGTACTTTTATTTTTCGGGTGCCTCCTCGCGTATTTGGGTGGTGCTGCCCTTATAAGAGTGAGAAAAGCAGTTAAATTAGTAGGAAGATCAACTTCCAAATTAGAAAGACTCATGTCGAGATTAGTGATATTCGGATTGTTGTATATAATTCCTTCTTTAGGAAGTCTGAGCTGTATTCTCTATGAATCTTTCAATAAACCAAGGTGGCAATCTCTATCCCTAGCAGCTGCATTTGAATGTCAATACCGATCTGGATGTTCTCAGCTCCCTTCGACTGGTTCTGGAGTAGAGATAGCTCTGTTAAGAATATTTTTGTCCCTAGCTGGCGGAATTGCTACAGGGATGTGGGTTTGGTCTGAGAAAACATGCAGAGTGTGGGGTTCTCTTTTCACATTAGCCCCGAATAAACCAAAAGCTGGCTATCGGCAAACTTCGCCTCCAACTGTGTTATTAATGCCCAACAGAACATTAAATGGAAGGGCTATGCATATCTCACACGTTTAGCTTTATTATAAGTTTACATAATTAGTTTTTCGAATTTGTAAATATGTATATTTATTGTCGCATTTGTAAAATATATTGTATATTTTGTATTTTGTAAATATGTACATTTGTTGTAATTTTATTAATAATACTCTTAAAAAAATCGTTATATGCGAGATGAAATGAATAAAAATTTATTTTTATAAATTAAATCGAAAATAAAAAATTAATATTGATAATGTTGTTTTATTTACATTAAGTAATGAAAATTAAAGCTGTTTTTGCTATTAATTAGTACCTATTTAAAACCGCAATTAAATAAATTAAATTAATAAATTAATTCTATATGAATTCAATTAAATTTACCTGTTTTTACTGGAATAATTTATTTATCGAGTTGGTACCGGATAATGAACAATGCTAAATTTTCATTTTTATAAATTTCAGTAATAACTTATTCCAACAACCATTAATATTTGATATCAAATATACCTCCTATAATTAATATCTATTTAATATTAAAATAAATTATATATATTTAAAATCAAATTTGTAATGGCTAGAATATGCTTGATTATGACCAATTTAGTTGTCAAATTGTGACAGCTCTTCAAAGATGTCGACCGATCTCGGAGCCGATTTTTCAGAGAAATATAATGCAATATCTAACAAATTAAAGAAGTAAGTCTCATAATTATTATATGCAATTTCAAAACTAGTCGCACATTACTAAATTTTGATACAGTACGAATACCTTCAGGAGATTCATGAGAAAACCCAATGTGTCAGAAGCGACGGAAGAATTTTGCGATTTAGCTCTACAATGTGAACATGCCGAACAACCTCCATATGCTGGTCTATGTTATATTGGAGCCGCTAGATGCGAAGGCTCTATAGGAAACACGATAGGAGAAGCAGAATATTTATTGATGTCAGCGAGACAGTTCATGAAAGCTGAATTAAAATTGAGCTCATTGCGTTGTATCAATCCAGGAAAAGAGAATTTAGAAGTATTGCTTATTTGGTTTTGATTACACTGTCAACAATTATCAACAGTATTTCACAAACTATTCTTCTTTTAGGCTGCCGTTAGTTGCTACAGTCATGCAAGTAAAAGATATCCTGAAAAGTCAGCTCTAAGATCGTGCGTGAATTTGGAAGTTGCTGATAATTTGGAACAATTAGGTAGATTTAGAGAAGCTATTGCATATTATCAAAATGCTTTAGAAAATAATAATGAAAATGTTGGACACAAACTTATTTGTTATTCGAACATGGCTTCGGCATATATAAAAGAAGGTATTGATTCTGATTTGGTTTATTTTAAATATTGTATGTTTGTAATAAATAAAGCAAACTTTAAAAAATAATTTAATGATAATTTTAGAAAAATATGAAGAGGCTTTAAGAACATATGAAAAAATTGACGAAATCGTCAATGAACATAAGTATAATTTTCAAATTCAAATGTGAGTATTGAGTAAACCATATTTATACATGAACTAGATTAAATTAAAAACAAAATGTATATGTTTCAGTTGTGAAATCAACAGGTTGTTACTTTATTTAATTGTTCAACCTTCCCCAAAAACCATATCAGAATCTCTTGAAAAACTCATAGAGCGATATACTGTTGATTATTACAACGATGAACCAAAGTTCGAAGGTGAAAAATTCCTCTTGAAACCCTCAGTATATTTTAAATGGATAAATTATTAAACAATTCTAATGTTTTAGGTGTCGTTTTGAACCCAGATCTCACATTATATTTGCAATCTATTCTAAACGCTTGCAAAATTGGTGATATTCAAACACTTATTAACTTAAGATCGGAAATCAAAGATTTTCTAAATATCGAGCAGCAAGATTTGATGAGAGTACTGATAGACAGATATGAAAACGAATAAGATTAAAATTTTATTTACATTCCGGTTCAAATGAAAAATTCAATATATTTTTTAATTTGTATCGTTATATTTAAAAATCTTTATATTTCGCATTTCAATATGTTCAATTTTTTGTATTATATAAATTTTGGTTGATTTTCTGTAGTTACAATTGTCTATTTTATAATTTTCAACTAGAATGAAGATTGAAAAGAAACCAGTTTGTCCCTGGAAATGCTTTTTAAATTATTTTATATTTGTAAAAATGACTTATTTACGATATTTGTATGAAGAATGCTAAATATAATAATTTATCGATAAATAGAACTTATTTAACATGAATTTTGTTTGATTCATAAAATATCATTCAGCAGACAGTTTAACCATGCTAAAAGTTAAAAAAATATATTAATTTCTTCCGTTTTTTTTTATTTTTTTGCCTTCTTACCTTTAAAATCACCTTCTGAGTTGAAATAATTATCCAACTGAACTGTTAACCAGCATACTTTTGTTCTCTACAATCAGAATCTTTAAAATATGAATAAAAAAAAGTTATTAAAGTGCCATCACAATAGAATTCTATATAAGGTACAAGTAAAGTTTAAGTTTTTACAATTAAATTGTACCAAAATCAAATGATCGTCCAATTTCATACACAATATAGAATTCGAAACAAGTACATGTACACTCATCCCAATGTCGTAGTACTAAAAAAGGAGTATCGGGACTTTCAATTTTTCCTTCCCCCCTCCCTCCCAACTGTTTTCAAGATTTTTTAAACATCAAATCAAACAAGGGGTAATTTTTATAATATTTTCATATATTTGCTAATCCTGTAAGTAACGCCATATTTATGATGGTCCTTTTCAATTCTCAAATGTCGTGTTTGTCAACTTGTTTTGTATTAAAATTTCGAGTGCGCGAACAAAAAATATGAACAATCATTCTTCCAATGTGAATTTTTTTTTCTCATATTAAAAAAAGTGCCGAAATTTTGTTTCGGTTCAGAAAAAAGTGCCGGAATATTCAATATATGGAATATGTCGGCTTCACTGATGTATTCTCATCCAACACGAAATCATATTTTATGTATAAATGTTACAGTTTGAGTGTCCGCTTCGTTTGTGCACGAACAAACTAGTCTGTTTATACACATTCAAAACAGATCTCGTCCAATTGTAGTGTGGTATGACAATTTAAGTTGTTCGCACTCAGATAACGCACTTATGCTAAATATCATTAAGGTGGAAATTGGTATATCAACTAATGATCGAGAAATACGCGTAGTGTCTATCCATCGTATCAGTTTGTTTTGAACACGTTTTAAAACACTAACCCAAGCATGATACTGTTTTTAGTTTAGACGCAATTATATTATATGTAGATAAAATTTGACAGTTGACATTAAAAGTAAAATCGATAGTTTGGGTATACCCAAACTAGTATGGGTGTAAACAAACAAAAGTTTACACCTGACTGTGACATAAACGTCATCGAACAACATTTTTATCAATCAAACTCAATCTAAATCTACCGAAAAAATCAATAAACCTCACACGATCACACCGCCGAATTTCACCACCGACAAAAACCGCACAAATTTCATCATCCTAAAAAAAAAAGAGCAAAACGACCCAGCCGCAAACGACTCAAAAAAGCACACGTGTCCCACACTCGACAAGCCCGCCCCGCGTCCTGTTACGGCCTCCCCCGACTGACACCTGTCAAGTCCGAGCCCCCGCGTCTGTCATCAGCCCTGGCCCTCGCCGCCGCCCCCGGCCTTGCGATGTGCGAGTGTCGCGGGGCGCTCGTCGTCGCGGCGGAGGTGTTCGTCGTGTCGACGGCGCTGAGGAGGGGCGTGCGCCCCGCCCCCGACCCGGAAGTCGCCCAGCTGTGCGCCCATCTGCAGAGGCTCCGGGCCGTGGTCTCCAAGGTGCCCGACCTCAGGCCCCTCGACCCCAATCTGTACTTCGGGCCGTTCTTGGCCGTCATCAAGTCGGACAAGACCGCGGGACCCGTCACGGGGCTCGCTCTGTCCGCCGTCAATAAGTTTTTGTCTTACGGGCTCATGGGTGAGTCTCTTTGTATGCGTATTTTGATGTGTGTTTGTGTATTTGTTGGTTTAGTCGTATAGTGAAACGTATGATTTTGTGATTTGTTACGTTAAAACATTATCGATACGAGGTTGGCTCTCGGATAAGGTATATAGCCTAGACCCCCAATATTTGATGGGGAGACCTTGTCTTGCAGTGGGCACAAAATGGGTCGACAATGATGATCGGTTTAGTCATATAGTGAAACATATGATTTTGTGATTTATTACGTTGAAATTGTAACATCAAATGATTGTTAATTTAAAAAAAGTGATTATCTAGTGTTTCAATATGTTTTGAAAAATATATTATCGACATATGTGCACTTCCATTATCATGTAACGTGTGATTTTAATAATAATACGTGTCTTTCTATATATATTTTTTAAACTTGTATTATATACACCCAAGTCTCTTTTTACATGGAGAGATACGTTCCAGAGATTATTTTATAAAAAAATGTATGATGAACATATAAAATTGTAGATAGTTTCATCAGTGTATTTGGATAGAACTTCTATTCATAAAAAAATGTGCAATATGGTGAAATTTCACCATATGTAATCATTGAGAAACATTGTAAATTTTCATTTAGTAATTATAATTATTTACTGTTCAGCTCCAAATCTAATCGTTGCGGCATTGTGGGTATTTTTTATATTTTTGTGAAAAAAAATAATTAATTACTTTCTGTGAACTGTTTTATTTAGAATCTGTATAAGAAGAGTTTTGGGTGTACCACTTTTTTGTTATGCAAATTTTAATATAAATTTTCCCAAATTAAAACTAATATTGATTTGTACCAATTCTTATCTTAATCTTAATCTTAATAATAAACACATGACACTCTAAATTTGTATGTCATAAATTTTAATTATATTTGAATTTTGCGTAAATTATTATACAGATCCTACACATCCATCTGCACCGGCGACAGTTGAAAATATAGCAGATGCAGTCACACATGCAAGATTTGTAGGCACCGATCATTCTTCCGATGGCGTAGTTTTGATGAAATTGTTGCAGGTGAATTTTTTTAAAATTAGTTTACTATGTATATTTCATGTCACTATTTCAAAATTTGTATTTAAGGTTTTGCGTACACTAATGTTGAGTCCGGAAGGTGCCATGTTGACGGGAGATTCTGTGTGCGAAATTATGTTGAGTTGTTTTCGTATTTGTTTTGAAACACGACTCAGCGGTAAGTTTATTTTCGAGTTATTTGTGATTTAATTTTCTTTTTAATCAAAGTTTTCGTTTTTATTTGAAGAATTATTGAGACGAAATGCCGACCAATGTTTGCGAGATATGATACAATTAGTATTTATGCGTTTACCACAATTTTCTGCTTCGATTAGTATTGATGGAGATCAAAATTTAACATCGGAAACATTGAGCTTGAAGAAGAAAACTTCTTTGGGAAAACGAGATAAACAAAACAGTAGAAAAGAATCAAATTCTTCACAAGGTGATTATTACTTGTTCGTAAATATTTTATTGGAAAGATTATGTTACTAGTGTTTCTGTATTTCAACAGATATTGGAAAAAGGTCAGTTTCTAGTATTTCTAGTCCCGTTCAGAAAACATCGATTTCTCATCTAGGGACAGTTGCAGCGACTTCTGAACAGAGCGAGAAAATTATAAATGCCGAAAATATATCAAAGTCACTTATCTCTCCAGAAGATCCTAACGCTTCCAACATTGATTCAATGTTAGTTTTCGCTCTTTTATTTTTTCATATTAATCATATTATTCACTCAACTCACATGTATTTTTTAGTGATAAAAATTCAGAAGCAAATGCATGTCATACAGCACCTCAAAATGTCATAAAAAGTCCGTCCAAAAAGCATGGAAGACATTCCTCTATGGACTTGGCCTCTAATGATAATATTTTTATTAGTCAACTTGTAGAGAAATGTGTCGTACCCACTGAAAATGTAGATGAATTATCAGAACAAAACATCACCGACCCTGAAGCTGTCAATGAACATCAACCTTTGATATCTAGTTCCGAAAATATAGAAGAAGGTAATCTGAATGAGTCAGATAAAAGCAGTTGTGATAAGTTTGAAGACACTGAACATAAAATTAACGAAATAAGTGAGGATACTGAAACAGACAAGGATTTTACCAATCCGAGGGGCATAAGATTTGTGCAATACGATGAACAAGTTAACTTACAACCTTATGGTTTAGCATGTGTCAGAGAACTTTTTAGGTAATACAAATATTTTTAAATTAAACATTGTGACAGTTTATCAATTTTTGATCGTTTAATTTTTACGTTTTAAGATTTTTAATATCGTTGTGCAATCCAATGGACGCTCAAAATAATTCATCAATGGTATATTTAGGACTATGTTTAGTAGAAACGGCTTTAGAAGTGTCTGCCGATCAATTGGCGAAACATCCATCGATACTTCAATTAATCAAAGATCCTCTTTGTAGAAATTTGCTGAGCGTAAGTTTCTTTAATTTTTAAACTATTCACTACAATATCAAAGAAAATTATATGTTCATGTCCAATTTCAGTTATTGAATTCGGAAAGAGTTTCAATTTTCGCTTTGGATTTACAAGTGTCATTTTTACTATTTGAATCACTTCGCACACATTTGAAATTCCAAATGGAATCCTTTTTACTCAAACTCGTGGAAATCATTGTTTCCGACAATGCTAAAAATTCGTATGAATTGAAAGAGATCACTTACCTATCTCTCGAAAGTATAGCTCAAATGTGGAGGATTCCCGGATTATGCACTGAAATTTATCTGAATTACGATTGTGATATATACTGTTCGAATCTTTTCGAAGACATAACAAAATTATTATCGAAAAGCATAGTAGCGGCTGGAGTGAACGATTACCATGCTTTAGCGCTGGATGCGCTCTGTACTGTGGTCGAGTCTATAGAAAAAAATTGTCGACAAATCAAATCTAACGTAGTCAACTACAACGATTCGAACGAATCGATTCATGACGATAGTTCTATTGATGGAAAAAAGCGATACATTTCCATAGATATGGGAGACTGTGAAGAAATATCAGATGATTTAGTAATCCATGACATTAGTCAATTCATAACTAATAATAAATTAAGTAGACATAAAATTTCTAATGATTTACCAACTAGAGAACAATTAGAAGAAATAAAAAAGAGGAAAAGGGTATGTATTATAGTAATTTAGAAGTTACGTTTTTAATTAGGCATATATAATATTTGTAAATTGATTGATAATATTAATTTTAGTGGATTGCTATCGGCACTGAACATTTCAATCAAAAACCTGAAAAAGGAATAGAATATTTACAAGAACATAGCATATTGACAACGCCTTTAGATCCGTTAGAAATTGCTCATTTTCTAAGAAACAATCCAGGGCTGGATAAGAAAATGATAGGTATGCAATTCAATAATCAAAAATTCTGAATTTTGTAATAATTAAAACTAAAATGAACTCCGCCTGTTCAGGTGAATATATTTCGAAGAAGAAAAATGTCGAATCGCGCATTTTGGCTACGTACGCAGCTAGTTTTGATATGACCGGTTTGCGGGTCGATCAAGCTCTCCGTTTATACTTAGAAACCTTCCGTCTTCCCGGAGAAGCACCTCTTATATTTTTGGTTATGGAGCATTTTGCTGAACATTGGCATGTGAGTTATTCCTATTGTATTTAAATGTCGTTTTAATATTGTTGGAATATTCATGACCGTTCAAATTTTCGTAGAAATGCAATGGTAATCCATTTGCTAATACTGATGCAGCATTCCGTTTAGCATATGCTATTATTATGTTAAATATGGATCAGCATAATCACAACGCAAAGAAATTAAATATTCCAATGACAATAGAAGATTTTGTCAAAAATTTGAGAGGATGTAACGGTAATAATGATTTTGATCAGAAAATGCTAGAAGCTGTTTTTACATCTATTAAGTATGCTTTTTTTTATATGTTGCATATTTTTCTTTTCTATTGTATTGAAAAAAATGTGTAAATTTTTATAGAAATGAAGAAATCGTGATGCCAGCTGAACGTACTGGTTTAGTGAAAGAAAATTATTTATGGAAAGTTTTATTGAGGCGAGGATCGACTAAAGAAGGTCTTTATTATCATTGTCCAATAGGTGCATATGACGTTGATTTGTTTATGCTCACTTGGGGACCAATGGTATGTCTATTATAAATATTATTATCTATTTTATTGATAAGAATGTTATGAATTATATAATATTGTTTTTACAGGTTGCCGCTTTATCTTCGATATTTGAAAAGTCTTTAGAATCCTCGTTATATTCTCAAGCGTTAGAAGGTTTCGATAAGTGTGCTTCCATTGTAGGAAATTTCGCTTTGACAAATGAACTCGACACATTAATTTTAAGTTTATGTAAATTCACTGGTCTTTTCAATCTTCCCGAACATGCTCAATATATTTATATAGGTTGATAGTTTTTTTTTTAATAATTGAGTAGTTTTTAATATGTAAAATTAATGTATTCGTTATATTTAGGAGTATCACTTGGCCAATCACCTAAAGCTCAGCTTGCATTGAAAAAGGTTTTCAATGTTTGTCATCGACACGCTAATTCTATTAGAGAAGGATGGAAACATATACTTGAAGTAGTCTTAGCTTTATTCAAAGGACATTTACTTCCAAAGGTATAAATAGATGTATCGATTAGTACACTATAAAAATTAATTGTTTAATACTTAATCGAATTGTTATAGTCTTTGAATGAAGCTCATGATTTTTGTTCACCTTCTGGCAAAATTTCTTTGATACAAGAACCATCTCAACAAACGAAAATTCAAGAAACTGGCTTATTTTCGAGTATTTATTCTTATATCGCATTGTCATCTGAAAGTAATGCAATGCGAAATCCGAATCCCGAAGAAGCCGAACTTATTCAAATTGCTAGTGAATGTGTTCAACAGTGCAACATTGACACAATGCTTTTGACCGATTCCAAATTTTTGCAGCTAGATAGCTTACAGGTAAAAATGATGAAATCTTATTCCTATCTTTTGAATAAATATTTTATAAATGTTTATAAATTTCAGGAATTGGTAAAATATTTAATAGCAGCGGGAAAAGTAGGCGAAGCTCAAACAATTTACAAAGCATCTTTCACAGACGACACTACTGTATTTTTCTTAGAACTTTTGATAAAAGTAGTAATACAAAACAGGTACGCTTTTTAAGAAAATATGTGTCGATGAATTCCTTCTTCGATTTTAAAATAAATTATTTATTTATACAGAGATCGAGTTTCACATATTTGGCAACCGACTGAGACTTATGTGACCGATCTTATGAGGTCAGCTGCTGCCGCCACTCAACTGACGCTTACTGAAAAAATGGCAAACAATGCTGGAGAAAAGTTTTCTCCCGGGGTCAATAATATACCTTCAGGATTATTAGAAAGGTCCGCTACAGGTTTACTCAAGCTCGCCATAAATTTGATGAGGAGTGAAGAGTGCGCTAGCGACGTTTTACATTCATTGAACAGTTTTTTGGATTTGAGCTATCCTGTTTATCACTACATTGCTAGCCAGGTATTTTAATCAATTTATGAACTTAAAAATCATTTATTTTTCATGTCTTAACAATTTTTTTAATTTATAGATTGCAATTGGGTTATTCGAACTCGTGAAAACTTCTGCACAAAATATTCACAGTGCTGGTGATTGGGCATTAGTTTTTACCTTATTAGAGACTACAGGAGCAGGTGCAATGCATTTGAAACAAGACGAATGCTTAGCAGGTTGATTGAATACGATTTTTGAATTTGTTTTTTATATATCGGTCTTGTTATATTTGTAAATGAATTTAAGGAAGTAAATCTGATGGTGCTATAAGTTCCGAAGACGATTCAGTCAGTACGGATCGCGGTTATACTTCTGAGGGTGAGCTTTCTCATTCACCACCCACTCAAGGATGGATATTAGTAAGTCGACTTTTGTAGTTCGAAATATGAAACACGTATGTGTTTTAAATGTTATCATAATTTTTAGGTTGGAAAAAATGCTGAAGGTGGTCAAAATGTGATTAGTAATATAAAAGATAATGCCTTACCTCCAATGGAAGTCAATCCATTGATTCATCCTTGTGCTTTGCGTCCACACGATCCGTATGCGATGCTCAAATGTTGGGAGTGCCTTGCTTTTATCGTTAGAGATGTCGCTCATATAACCCCTTATAATTTTGAATCTTGTGTGAATTGTATTCGGACTTTTATAGAAGCCAGTTTGCATGGAAGTGAGTGATTAAGCATGTGAAATCAGATTATCGTGATTAAGTTTTATTTAAAATTTATTTTTCACAGCTAATCAAAGCAAAATTACTACGATGTACAACATATTGAATAGCAAAGATGGAAAGCGCAAAAAACCCAGTAGCCACATTAAAAGAATGCAAAAGCAGAATGAGATTAACGAAAAACTAGTAAAATCATCCGGAATGAATTTAGAAAAAGATATTCCTGACAGTTATCAGTTGATAAGTATACAGGTATATTAATATTTTTTAAATGCGACCTAATCAGTTTTCAGAACGTATATTTATAATTGGTTTAAATATTTATTTGCAGTTGTTGGATTTGATGCATACTCTTCACAGTAGAACTGCTCAAATATTCAAATGGTGGAGAGAAGAATCTAATCTGACCGGTAGTTTGAATTCTCACGAACCTAATTCACCAGGTTTTTGAAATTACGTGCAAAATGTTCTTCCGCTTCAATTTTCATTATATTTTATTACAATCTTATTTTTAGGAGTTGAATGGTGTAATTTATGGCATTTGGCATGGCAACCTCTTTTACAAGGAATAGCGAGATTGTGTACAGACAATAGAAAACAAGTTAGTTGTTATTTTTCAATTTTTATTTTTAAGAATGTTGGTTTTTTTTAATTGTATAATGAAAATTTTCAGGTATCAAATAGTGCAGTGACATACTTACAACGGGCATTATTGGTACACGATTTACAAACATTATCAGGAGAAGAATGGGAAACTTGCTTCCATTGTGTGCTATTTCCATTATTAGCCCGACTCACGAAACATAATGATGATATTAGACTTCGAGCCAACACTATTATGTGCAAAGTATGTTTTTTTTTAAATTCTATTTTGAGAATATGAATTATATTTGTAAAATAATACAATTTTTTTTAGGTTTTTCTGCATCATTTAACTCCACTTTTGAGTCGGCCTTCTTTCCCTAGTTTATGGTTGAGTTTGCTCGATCTGATGCGTTCTATGATGACTGGCTCTCATACTACTGATTTATTGTACGAGGCTACTTTGGAGTCTTTGAAAAACATGCTACTGGTTATGGATTCTGTTAAAGTAATTATATTGTGTTACTAAATTTCGCAATGTTAAATTAAAAATTAAATATGTCTAATTTATTTTGTCGTTTAAGGTTTTTAGCGATGGTGATACGTATTCAGATCTATGGAGTTTAACATGGGATAGAATCAATAGTTTTCTTCCGAAACTTAAAGATGAATTATTCAAACCAATTGGTATTTTTTTTAAATATTTTTTTCACTTATTACAACAAAAATGATTATTCAATTCTGTTTTTTTTTTTTTAGAAAAT
This sequence comes from Hydropsyche betteni, assembly GCA_028571205.2. Lineage (NCBI taxonomy): Eukaryota > Metazoa > Arthropoda > Insecta > Trichoptera > Hydropsychidae > Hydropsyche > Hydropsyche betteni. Next base: position 4,974,912 of record JAOXNN020000089.1, on the reverse strand, counting down.
TCTAAAATGCCAGTATCTATTCCTAATCCTGAACAAAACCCTCAAGAACACTCTATGGTTCCTCCTATGTACAATCAGCCGAACTTAGGAAAAAATATCAATTTACCTATGCAACCACCAAAACTGCCCATCAATAATCCAGTCGTCAATCAAACCAGCATAATAGATTCTCAAAAATCTGCAGCCAACAATAATGCATTGCCATTACAAAATCCTATCTTCATGTCAAATCTAAATCAAGGAAACACCTTGAATCAGTTACCCAGCGGACCTCAGAATCCTCTGGTCGCAAACACGTCCATGAAAAGTTCATCAATAATTTTACAACCTCCAGTGATAGGATCGCAAGTACATTCACCGCTTTTCAGTCATCTTGGCCAGGTTATTATAATTATTTTAAATTATAAAAAAAGTATGTTTTATAAACATATTCAAACGATTTTTCATCAATTTTCAGATGGTGTCTACTCCAATAGGCGTGGCAGTACCCGTTTCGTCACAAAATGCTCCTCCAATTCCGATACTTTGTCCTACACCTCTACCCCAGAAGTATTGTAACGTTCCGATGATTGATAATTCTTTATCACAACCGTCATTGTTGAATAGTAATTTGCTTGTAAATGCGAACCCCAATACATCTCAATTCACTCTCCTCAGTCGCCATCCAGCAGATCCACAAATGATGAGTAGTGACAACAAACTTACATCGTTAGAATGTGAAAAGGACTCTGTAAACAGAGCAACCGGTCAACAACCTCAATCGTTATTCGGAGAGTACATAACAAATCCTTACAATACAATACCGGAGACTAAAGCAAACGTTTCTTCACTCGACTTGAACCAAGAGCAAAACAGGAGCTCTGGAAATTTGGGTGCTTCTTATAGTTTTGATTCAATTCCCAATACGGACAGGAATTTAAATTATACTTCTTTACCAGACGTCCCCAGTTATACTGGCCAATTGCAAAAATCACAAAGTATGAACTCCAGCCCTTACCACGGCGTCAATCAAGTGAATCAGAGTTTCGGTTCTAGCGATAATATCAAAAATATTTCAAAACAGGAAAATCTGGATAGTTCTGGAATGTTCAGTTTTTCTAAGTATTTTTATTCAGATTCCACAAACATACCTCCCGGTTCTGAAATACTCTTTGGCAATACTATGAATCAATAGACTTGTCGTTTTAGGAAAGCAGATAAACTAGTTTATTTTCTGACATATACTAAAAAAATAAATTCAAGTTACTGGTAAAAAAATGTTTATATATAGTGAAATAATTTATTAATTTATTTTTATTAAATGTTTATTTTTTTGATGTGACATTTATATTATGATGTTGAATTTTAGAAAATCAGTATAATTATTCTATTTGAAAAAAAAAAATTGTATGCTGTATATTTTGAAGAAGGCACTATTGTCGTTAGGAAATTAGGAGCTAGTTGCAATCGTTTACATATTAGATTTTCCGCAGTAAAAATGTAATCATTCTTAAAATGGCGTCATTTTTTAAATTGAGATATGAAATATTTTAAAATAAATCCTTGTACAAACATTTGTATTTATTGTATATTGTTTTATGTTATGTAAAATATTAAAAACTTATCATATTCACTGAAATATTTATCAATATGGATTGTATATTTATCTAACGTGTAAATTTATTTTGTGGCGCATCAATCATTTGCATTCCGCACGTATTTGTGCTTTTTTTTGAACTAACAAAAACTTCGACAAATTATATTATAGAGGAACGGTTTTATTTTTGTTGAGCATATTTAGTCAATCGTATGGAAATATTTATGTACTGAAGTTGTAGAATTGAAATTTGATGGATTGTGATCGTTATTATGTTTCAATTCACGTTTAAATAAAGTTTATGTTGTTCATGATTTGGACTTTGATTCGTATTTGACGTAACCCTGGTTTTATGTTTTAATTGAACCAATTGAGAATTAATTTCTTTCGTTGAATCAGACTTATTTTTTTAAAAAGAAAAATCAGTTTTTATCCGATTTAAATGTGCAGTAGAAAATTTACATTTACTGGGAATTTTACATTTAATTTTTATCCAAGCAATTGTGAAGAACTGCTTTCCGGGTGACATATGAAATGGCGGGAATAGTATAGATATCTAAATATAGTAGTATTTATTAAGATCTGAAAAAAATTTAATGAATTAATGCATATATGCAGTTCATGATAATAGATGAATTTGATATGATATGTAATCTTATTGTATTGAAAGACAAATATTTTTCAAATACAATACAATAATATTTTGAAAGTCATTGTTGGACTTTGCATAATTATTGCAAACATATTTCACAATTAAAATTGAATACATTTCAACAAAACATATTAAATTTTCTATTTTCATTATTAAGGTGGCCATTATTTTCAAAGTAAAAACCAGTACATATTTTTAAAAAAATCATGGGGGGGGAATTGAATTTCCCTAAATCACTTTTTTTTAGCAATACATTCATTATTGAATTTTTGGAGATAGCATTTCGGGGGGGGGGGGGAAGAGAGACACGAAAATTGTGTTTTACTCTAGACGCTATATACTCTCGCTATGCCACCACATTCACATACTTAAATCTGTGCTGGTTTTATTTTACAACTAACCAGGACAGCACTCAAAAAACCAGTATTGTACTGGTAAAAACAGTACGAATGGTCACCTTATCATTATTCCAAACATCATTTTGAAAATATTTTTCATAATTAAAATCGATTAAGAGCACTGTAGGAAAAAAATTGATCGTTTATTATTGATTATTAGTCAGTTTTATAAAATAAAGAACAAATGGTGATTTTAAAAAATAAAATTTGCATTTGTGTGAACAAACACTTTTTTTTCTTCAAAAAGTGATTTGAATTTCATAATATCTATTGGATCGATACAGAAAAATTATAATAATTTCATCAAAAATGGTAAGACTCTTTTTCATTCGGGGGCCCTGAGGTGAGAACTTTCACCGCCTATAGTTAAACTGCCAACGCGATAACATTTTGAAAGTCAGCATTGGACTTTGCATAATTATTGCAAACATATTTCACAATCGAAATTGAATACATTTCAACAAAACTTATTAAATTTTCTATTTTCTATTTTCATGCATCCTTAAGGTTCTCAAACATTTGCCCGAACGACACTGGTACACGCGACTCTGGCACACACGGACAAGAAAACACACATCCCTACAACACCGACCGTAGAATGCGATTCGCGAAAAATTTCGAAATCCATGAGTCGGATCATGTAGCCGTCGTGTAGTCTAGGACTTCAAACCATAATTTTTTTTGTTCTAATTTTCGGTTCAACTCAGTTACCAAAAAAAAAAAAAAAACTGTACACTTACAAAAACCGACTTTCCTAAAAATTCTAAAATCTATTTCCTAAAAAAATGACAATACTTTTCAAAAATATTTGAATATTCGAATATTTTTTGCTGAATCGAAATAAACCGATATTTTTTCTGGATTTCGTTAAAACTTGGGTTTTCAGTTACGTTTCAGTTCCGGTCGGGGGAAAGACTGACGCCCGCTCGAAAGTCAAATAAAACAAACGTTGTCACCTGATAAACTGACAGATGGATCTTGCAGAGCGCCAGCCTTTTAAGACTAAATCTGGCTCTCATAACTTTAGGTGGCTTTTTCGAGACCTATAGGTTATGAAAAAGCCGAATTTCGTTATTTCTATAAATGATTATAAGTTTAAAAATATTGTGAATTTTGGAAAATATTCCATGTCATTACTTACGTAAATGAATAAACAATTACTTGCTGCACCATTTTTTTTATTTATTTCAATATTATTTTTCCTCTTTTTTAAAACTGGTTATTTCATGCCGCTTCTTTCATACTTTGTTCCTGCATTCCTCGATATTTGAATCCTCGCATGCCATTTAAAAAGTATTATTTGAAATTATTTGTTTTTTAAATTATATTATAAGTTTGTTTATTAATATGTATTATCAGGGCTTTTTGTACTCTGTAACGTGGCGGAGCGCCGTTCCGGAACCTTTTTTCTCAAAATTTTAATAATTTTTTTTGCAAAATTTTATTGTCCTTTTATTTAAAATTTTTGATTTTTTTCTTGGAAGCCATTGATTGTTAATCCTTTTTGAATATAGCGGCATCATAGGTCATAATAAAATAATCAAATTAAAAAGCTTGAAAAAAGTGCGTTCCGGCACCTATATTTTTTTTAAAGCACTGTATAAGGCCAGGCGCCCACAGGCCATTAGTCGCGGCGCGATTTATAACGGAACACGTTGAAGTGCGCCCATAAACCATACGGGCGCACTTCAACCCAAAACAACGTGTTCCATCATAAATCGCGCCGCGACCGATCGCCTGTGGGCGCCTGGCCTTATTATTGTTGGTCAAATAATTCAATCGATACCATATAATTTATTTTAATCATCCTATTTCGAAATTTTTCACAACCATTTATTCCCCGTCACCCTGCGCGCGAACGCCCCGAAGCCCCCTCTCCACAATTAGCGACCGAACTTCTCCCCTTGTTCATGGCCGTCGAATCGTCCGCGCGGGCGGTGTCGGATTTCACCGACGAGCCCGTGCGCAGTTGGCGCCCCTGTCCGTGTGCCCATTTCGGCCGAGGGCTCGCGCGGACGAGGCGCGCGCTCGCGGCGGCCGCTCCCCGATGGTGGTGACGCAGCGGCGGCGCTCCTCCCTCATGTCCGAGAGCGGGGGCCCTTCGGCGGGCGCGGGCGAGGGGGGCGCGCGCTCCAGCGACTCGAGCGGCGAGCGCGCGCGCGGCTGCATGCACGTGGCCAAGTCCGTCGACCTGAACAGGCTGCGCAAGGCGATCAAGCTGAACGGCATAGCGGCCGCGTGCACGCAGTGTCCGCCCGCGCAGCAGGACCTCGGCTACGAGGAGGACAACTCGGTGTGGGTGTGCCTCAACTGCGGCTCGCAGCTGTGCGGCCGCATGCGCAACAAGCACGCGCTCAAGCACTACGAGACTCCTCGCTCGGACCATCACGCGATCGCGGCCAGGACGAGAGGTTCGTGTCGAAGTCCTCGTTCGTCTTGTAGAACGACGGCGGGTCGGTTTTCGGGGCTCGCGTTCGGTTTTGTGTTGCGAAAACGTCAGGTTCATTGTTCGCGAGAGATGCGTGCGGCGAACGTGAATTGACGTTTTCGGTGACCGCCGAGTCGCACGGGTCGTTTTGCTCAGTTTGACAATCGAAAATCGGAAGTATGTGATATACATGCGATTTTCGATTTTCTTTATACTATATATATGATATATTATAGCGTGCATATCGGCAGGAGGGCAGCTCCACCACTTCATTCACCACTCCAATATAAAAATAATAAATTCATATATAACAGATTGAATGAGCTAATTTATATTTATATATATATATATATTTTTTTTAATCAATAAAATTGTTTCAGAAGTAAATATAACTAATTTTATAAAATCATTAACATTCTAATACATATCTAGTTTTAAAATGTTTAATCTTCACGTTATCAAAAAATATGTACGATTTTAATAAATTTATCTTTTCGAATATGTACATTGATCACCGGTGGTGTAGTGAATGCCCCGGAACGCCACTCCCCCGCTTTATTTCGAGGTGGAGCGGCGCTCCAGTATAAAAATTTCGCATTTTAAAAAAATCGTTTGGGATTTAGTATGAGGTCTTAAAATTTCAAAATTGAGTATTTCAAAACGTCTGGATGTAATAGGGAAGGTGAAAAAAAATAGACAAACGGGTACCGCACGAATTGTCCCAAGCAGAGAAGGGAGCGGATGAATGTGGAGCACATGCCCTCATTCATTCATTTCACTCAATTTTCATAAAAGATTTGGAAATTGGAAAAAAAATCAAAAACATCTTGTATTTAAGAACAACAGCCGAAATTTCGAACATGAAAAAGTTTTATTAGTTTTTTTTGTTGCAGTTTAGTAGAACATATGATTTTTCGCACAATTTTTTCTTTTATCTTTTTTTAGCACTGCACGCTGGTTATCGGATGTTATGCAATACAGTAAACCCCCCTATATAAATTAAAATTGAAAAACCTCAACCCTTTGTGGCCCAGCGGTACCCAGCCGGAACCACCACTTCGCGACATTTTTGCCAGCATTCCAGCAGTTCCGGGTTAACGAAATAATAAAAAATTCCAACCAACCCTAAATGTCTGGTAACGCTGAAATCGAAGTGGTGTCCAAATAGAACTGCCGAGATACTAGGAAAAAAACAATGAAGTATCGGTTCCGCTAGTATGCTGGGTCACAAAGGATTAACCCCCTATAATGTGGAATCTGTTTACTGTACTGTTTCTATTAGACTCTCATACCATTATTATAAGACTATGCAGTACTATTACCATTAGATTATGCAGTTCAGTGACCCCCCCCTCCCCCTATATCGTTCAAATGCATTCAAATTTTTAATTTTTTTTTCAAATATATTCGCAATAATCAATTAGCATGTAAAAATATTCAAAAAATAAATAAAAAAAAAAACCTTAACCCCATATGACATGGAATCTATCTTGACATTATAGGGGAGTTTACTGTATTATACTATTAGAATATGCAGCACTATTACACTATAGTAAACTCCCCCCCCCCCCCCCCCGATTTTAAAAAATGGTTTAAGGATATGGGGGGGGGGGGGGGCGGGCCCAAAAAAAAAAAAAAAAAAAAATTTATTTTTTTTGGGGAATTTTTTGTGTTAACTGCTTGGTTCACATAATATTGCCGATATTCAGCTAAGTAGGCTCCGGAACCTGAAATACAATTAAATGCATGTAAAAGACAGAACGGGGGTCTCCTCTACGTTATCAACTATATATTCTTATAGACCTGAAAATCTTAATTGTACAGTTCAAATTATTAAATTTTTTCCATTCTCTGATATTAGTGATTAGTTTAATTTGATGTGTTTAGTGAACGAGTTTAATTGTTTAATGAACCGAGTTTAATCACAAACTATTTTTAGTATTAATTCATAAGAGTTATCTTATCAATACAAAGCGAGCGCATGAAATATAAACTATCGGAAACAAACGTTACTGTATTAAAAGACTTCGTTTTTTATTAGAAGTTGTACACATCGTCGACCAAAACAATCCGGTTTTAATTATTATTTATTATTTTAGGCACATCCGTGTATTGTTACTCGTGCAACGGTGAAGTCGATCCCAACTCGCACAAAAAGTTGAAAGAAGCTTTGAGTTTTATTCAAAAAGAGAAGATTTCATCTCCGCCAGATTCCGAACCGGAAACTACATTCTCCATGTATCTGTCTCGCGGAAAAGGTCCCGTCACCGCCAACAATACAACTTTCGAACTCGCCACTCCCGGAGCTCGTCGCGTCCGAGGCCTCACAAATCTCGGCAACACTTGCTTCTTCAACAGCGTGATGCAGTGCCTCGTGCAGACTCCGTATCTGGTGGACGTCCTTCGAGAGATGTCTTCGTCCGGGCAAAAGTTCAAACTGCCCGGAGGCACCATGAAGCTGAAGAAGTCCGATAACAAGAAGAAAGACGACGACGACGAGGAGGAAGAGGAGTCCGAGAAAGAGATCGAGTTGCCGGCCATTTGCGGCGAACTCGACAAATGGGGCGAATTGACCGAAACGTTGGCCGATACGTTGGCGGAATTGCAAATACCAGGTATCTATATTTGATCAGTTAAATTTGACAGACAAACGTATACATTGTGTGTAGGCTTATCGACGGGCTCGGCTGTTTTTTTGCGATAAGAATTATTTATGTGATTCAAGTTTATTTTGATAACAAGTATGTGGAATGTTCACGGTTCATTTATATATATTTCAGGAAAATATGATGTGTTTTCGCCGATCAGATTGTTCAAAAAGTTTGAAACAAAAGTACCTCAATTTGCTGGTGGTGATCAACACGACAGTCATGAACTACTCCGTCATTTATTAGAAGCTGTTAGGTATAATGAAATGAAAAAAAAAAATAATGAAAACGATGTTTTGATCATATTTGATTATAATGCTTAATTTACAGGAATGAAGATCTTTGTCGCTACAAATATGTTATTTTGCAAAAATTGGGTCTTGATTCTAAAGAAAAGCGTTCAGAAATTGATGAAGAAACTAAACAAAAAGTTAAGTTTTACGGTCAGCAGGCGTCTGACACTATGCTACGACCTGGACAGGTGATTTTAAATATTTATTATTCTAAGTATATATAGTTTTAATGTTTTAAATATTTAATTTTTTTTTTTATTATAGGTATTTCGAGGTGTTTTAGTTTCAACTTTGCAATGTCAGGACTGCCAATATTCGTCTCATACGAATGAACATTTTCTCGATCTCTCACTTCCTGTGACTGCTGACAAACCACAACCTCCGGCTGTGGCTAGAAGAAAAACACACGGTTAATATTTTTTTGCGTTTTTGTTATAATTTTGATAATATTTAATTAAAACCTAATGTAAAAAATCTAATTTTTAGACGATGTTGCTAATAATACTCGCACATCTGAAAATGACAAATCATCGCATCAACTCAGAAGGGAAAAACGTGCTCGGAAATATAAAAATAAGAAAGGTACCCGAATTTGTTGCATTTAGATATATATATTTTTTAATGTGTGTCGAAAGAGTTATTTTTAAATGTTTAATGCATTATTTTCTTTATATTAGGGGGTGCTTTCAATCATCAAAATAAAACAGAAGATTGCAACCAAAACGGTGATGCGAATGAAAATAAAATTGAAAATAAAAGTTCATCGGAGCAGTCAGATGCAGATGTAGAAGATAATATTGATGAGAATTCTAAATATCAAGAAGCTCCTTCGTATTCCCAAAGAGACACCGCTTCTAACTTTGCCGCTTACTATATGGAATCTGGATATAATTCGGAAAAAGTCATCAGTTCTGACTCGATCCGTGCAAGTCCAGATTTAGAAAACAAAGAAAAAAGCGACATTTCTCCGGAGAGACCTGACAAAGAAATAAACGATTGTTTAGATAATATTTCTTCCACTATTATCGCCTTACCATATAAAAGTCTTGCAAACGACGACAGTCCTCAGCCGTCTAATCCCGATTCTGGCGTTGCTAGTCCAGAAACGGCTAAACATGCCCTCTCCGATACTGTCAACGTTGAATCGCCTATTACTAGTAAAGAGCTCGGCAGTCCAACATCTCTTTCTAGCGAAATAAACATGGATATCTCGAGTCCTAGGCAAAGCAATAATTCTCCCGTTGGCGGTGAAATGGATAGACCAGTGTCTAGAATTTCTTTCAATAATAGAAAAATGGCTTTGGACGGATCAGATGTTCCGACTGTGTACTGTAACGCCGAGGAAAATGGAACAGAGCCGGCATCAGACGATAAACTTCTTGATATACTATATAAGAATTCTCCTTCGCTTCATCTGGCTTTGAACGTCAACGACGTCCAAGAGAATAACACAAACGGATCCGGTCTCAACGAAGTTCCGAGACTTTCGAGTCCAGACCAAGACTGCTTCAGTAGGAAAAAAGATTCGACTTCCAATCTCATCAACACCGTATCTCCTCGTTATCAGTGCGACGACGGTGAAATCAGCATACAATCTTGTCTGAACCAATTCACATCTTCAGAACTGTTGACCGGCAGCAACAAAGTCGGCTGCGAAGCTTGCACCAAACGCGCAAACAACGGCAAACAAATATACACCAACGCCACTAAAAGATTCCTCATTTGCAATCCTCCGGCCGTTTTGATATTGCATCTGAAACGGTTCCAATTAGGCAACAGATGTATGTTACGTAAAGTCACAAAATCTGTCAATTTCCCCACTGTTTTGGATATAGCACCTTTCTGTTCGGACAAAGTAAAAACATTGCCTAGTGTATCGCCAAACCAATCCAAAATATTGTATTCTCTTTACGGCGTTGTGGAGCATTCGGGCGGTATGCATTTAGGTCATTACGTCGCTTATGTAAAAGTTAGGCCGGAAGTAAAGCCTGGGGACGTACGTTGGAGATTTTTGCCTAAATCAAACAGCGATGACGAGCAGGATGTCAAATCGCCGGATGCCGTCAACGGTATCAGCAATGATAATGACACCGACAGCTCCTTGTCCGGATATGAATCGGGAGAAGGAGCCGTCGGAGGCTGTGATGTCGAACCGCCTTCAGGTAAATGGTTTTATATATCCGATACTACAGTCCGAGAAACTACCGAAGAAGCAGTGCTTAAGGTTCAAGCTTATTTATTGTTTTACGAAAGGATTTTGTAATTGTACACGTTGTGCGTTGAAATCCTTTTTATAGCGCTAAAATTTGGTCTTTTGATAAAATGCTACATTTTGCTTTGGCAATTGTATAGTTTTGGTTATTATTACCTTGGTTTGTTTTTTAGTCGTGATTATACATCGATTGAGGATATTGATTTTTCTCGCACTAGTAAATTTTTTTTTGACGATTTGCATTTTTTTTTCTCCGTGTATTTATTTGTATTTAGCTTTTTCTAATTTTCATTTTTTTCCTTTCTTTGGAACTTGCATATTTATTATGAATTGTATAACTTTTTTATAACACAAAGTAAAAATATTCTTTTCATGCAATTTTGGTGCTAATTCTGTTGAACTTTTATCACTTTTAGTACCAAAAACTATTTGGTATCAAAATGTACGACAAACTATTTGTATATATACATTAATATTAAATTATAATATGATTATTCCTGACTGTATATGAAATAAAAACTGGCTTATTCATCAATTTTTCAAGCCACAAAATTGCTGTTTAATTCTGATTTTCGATAATGAAAAATGACAATTTGGAATGCGATCAATGTATCAAAATTATTAGGATATTTATGTTAACGTTTGTATATAATAGTGAGTATCGCTCACTAGAGATATATATGTAATATTAATTCAATATGTACATATTATCTGTCTTATTAAATTGTAGGTTTTTCACATTTATCGTTATAAGAAATTGCCAAATATAACCGAGAATTAAAAAAAAAATCCACATACAACTAGTAATAAATTTTGGTTAATAAATATGTCAATTTTGTAATGACACAAACGTTCTTGCAATAGTTCCTAAAAATATTTGTACATATATTTGATAGTCCATCAATCGATGTGGAATACAGTTGAAAAAATAAAAATGCTTGTATTTTTCGGGAACTTTGCATGTTAGTTTTAGTTATGTTCTCAGAATAAAGTGCGTTTAGTTGCAATTTTTACTGAAATTATTTATGGTAATGCTTGTGTTCTTAATAAAAAAAGTAACCAATGTCCAATTCTATATTACGAAGTATCAAGGTATTTATTATATATATTCTATATGAAGAGATGATGGTGTTGACGTCTTATTTTGGATAAATATATAAATAAATTATATAAGATGATCACACTTGGAACATATTCAAAAATGACTGGTAAATTTAGATTTCAAGTTATGTTTACTTGTTAATGTTTCTTTTTTCTGTTATAGTTCATTTATTTTATATCAAAGTTTCTTTTCAGTTATCTTGTTTTTTATAGACTAAAAGTCAGCATTGTTTCAATTTTTTTTTTAAATAAAAGTGATTGATGCTTTATGAAATGTGTTAAGTAGATAATAGTAATTGCATGCGATTAACAACTTGAGTATTAAAATTACACAAATACCTATTCCTACAGCTTATTTATACTGAATTATTTATTGTAAATTGAAAAAAAAAACAATACATGTGTAAAAATCTTTGCACAGTTTATTGATATATTAATCTTTTTTTAATAGTTTAGTTATCTATGAAGGTTTTCAAATAGTAATTTTCAAAGATCTTCATGTAAAAAGATTTACTTACCGTAATTTACATTTCTCATTTTCAAATAATGAAGAATTTTTTGTTTTATTTGTTCAGTATAACTATTTTATCAACATTTCAATTGAATTTTTCATTATTCAATATTTACTCTATCAACATTTATATAATGCTAGAAACATATTTATTGTTTTTATATGATTTTGAAACCAAGTTTTATTTATGTATGTTGTATTTTAATTCTGAATAGTTTCATTAATGACAATGGGATGAAATAATAAATAAAAGGATACATATAATTTGTTTTTTTTAACCCTTGAAATTTATAAAAAAATCAAAAGTATTTTTAATTAAATATCAAATTATCATTGAATAATTTGTAGAATTTCCAAAATGCTTTTATATATGCATAGTGAAAGTGTATTTTCACTACAGGTGACCACTGAAAGGTTTTGAAAAGTAATAACATGTTAATTTTCAATATTTTTATTTTACTTTTTCACAATTTATAGAGAAACCTTTTGAGATTATAATGATTATGTATGATATCCAGCAAAGAGTAAAACTCATTGAGGTTTTCCATTCCTGTGATGGATTAATTATTGAAACTCAGAGGAAAAAAAATATAAATAGATAATAAATTTAATTTAACATCAATTTATAATGAGTGATGAGGTTCATTATCATTTAAACAATTATATACATCAATAAACAAAACCTAATTTTTAGGTAGTGAAAATGTCAGGGAAACACATTGACATCAATTGTGTAACCAAAAATATACTATTGGTGTGTTATTTTACCTGACTTAATAATTGACCTTTCAATGGAATAGAAAAACCCAAAGAGTATTGATCAGTGCTGGAAATAATATATCCATTTTTATTTCCAAAAGAATCTTTTGAAAAGATGCTCTAACATATAACAAATAACAAACATCATATAACAAATTATAACTTTTTCAAGCCCTTCAGTCTTTCAATAGCAATCCTATTTTAAAGTTTATTTCAATTTTTTGTAGAAATAAACATTTCCTTATTGAAACACATTTAACACTACAAAAAACCTAACCTAACCCAAATTTTTTATGAAAAGAAAAAATACATATTCACTATACATATCAAACACCAAAATTTCAACAGACCCAAACAGCGAAATTGTCGCGCATCAACCCTAACAAAATCACCTTTAAAATAAACGAAATTCTTTGAATCGAGCTCATTTATATTAAACGTTACGGCCAGTGGCTTCCAACCTGAGAGGCGCGGGTCATTGCCAGGGGAGGCGCCAAAACTTTTAATAAAAAATTTATTTTCATACATATAAATAAACAAATACAAAAATATATTAACATTACAAAAACAAATATTATTTTCAAATAAATAAACATCATATCATAATTGAGGGGCTCGGCAGTAAATAGTGCTAAGCGCCAAAATTATAAAATTGAGTTTCTTTTATTTACTACAAAAATT
>JAOXNN020000089.1:4948562-4960330 GCA_028571205.2 Hydropsyche betteni | reverse complement strand
AGGCCCCCGGAAAGTGGCGCGCTTTTCGAACGCTTTCGGGGGGGAGGTGTGAGGCGGTTTGGAGTGTGTTTTTTTTTTGGATGTTTTTGGGTGTTTGAGTGATGTGTGAGATTGGATTGGAAGGTTGTTAGTGCAGGATTTTCTTTGAATATTCGATGGTTGTTTGATGTTGGGAAAGTGACGGGTTTTGTTATTTTTTTTGTATACGTTTTCATTTTTTTACTGATTATATTAATTACTAGTATATAGGCCTGATGTTAGTAACATCGGCTGTTGATAATCATACTACTGGGTAATAAAATAAAAATTGAATATATTTATGCAAAATTATTTTATAGCCGTGCCGTTGCGTGATGTAATAAAACAAACATTGTACATATTCAAACATATTTTATAACCGTGCCTTTGCGAAATGTCTCCAGAATATGAGATTATACAGGATAAGATTATAGCTTTATTATAATTACCATAAAGACTAAATTCGGAGCTCGCGTTATAGCCGTTCTCGTGTAGCGAAAGTTACGAGCGTCATCGAACAGACGAACACGCAGACGTACATACACAAACACACAAACACACACATACATACACACACACACACACACACACAAACACACACACAGAAATCCATTATTATATATAGGGGATATTGTTATTACCGTTATTTTGATTTTCTCGAATGTCGTATATGTTCCAATGTTAAGAAATGTATAGTGTGGTAAATGTAGGGATTCAATAGGGACATTCGACTTTTGTAAAGTTATTGCAGTCATTTTTTTAAAGTGACATCTGTCAAATTTATTGTCAATTGTTTAGTAGTGTATGTTAAATCATTATGGAATATTATAGCGTTGAATATCGTGTGCAAATCATCACATTTTACAGTAAATTTTAAAATCCAGCGATGTTATTGAAATACTCTATATATGGATTTCGTTTGATTTTATTAAACAAGAGTTTCAATATTCAGTTCTGAGAGTTATAATAAACGATGAATAGAGTTTTGTTTAAAATTATATAAGTTGTCTATGATGACAATGATTAAATTATAATATACTAACATTTTTTATGGTTCTATCATCCAATTTTTAAAAAACCTTTGTCTTTAAAGCACATCTTTATCTACTTAAAAATCAGTTATAAGGTACTGAATCACTACTGCAATTATTTTTATAAAAATCCTTAGACTATCTATAGAATTTTAAAAAGTTTCGACATTTTTTAACATAACATTTTTTGTATCATAGCTGAAAATATGTTATTTTTAATAAAATTAGTTAATTTTTGAAAGTAAAGAGTTTTTCTATTCAAATAAATCGTTTCGTAGTGGTAGACGTTGAACAATGTTTATAATATTTTTATTATTCCCATATAAAAAATGTATATCATAAATACTTTGAGATACTACGTGACATTACATAATTAATTATTTAAAATCCAAATTCACACACGAACAACTTTAAATCAAGAAAACGAGAACTGAACACGCTCAATTCTAAAGAAACGAAATGAAAAAAGGTCGCCAACAAATCACCGATATTGCGACGCTCCAATAATTTTTATAAGGTCTCCCCTTTTTCGATTATAATATGTTTTTTATTGCCATTTTGTCAAACAATGGCGTTACAAGACTCAGCGACAATATGGCGACTGCGCAACAATACAAAACGCACGATTTGATTTTCATATTTATACATTGTCAAACTAATTGTAAGCGAAAGGGTGAATGGAAATGAAAAATCATAACATGAACATTTGAATTTTACACAAACGTATCTAATATTTGAAATGTAAAAATTTTTTCAGCGTTATTAAGTGAAAAGAATTTCATGCAGTTTTGTACAGAAAATGAAGCAGATATAATTTTTTTCAAAATAACATAAATATTTTTTGATGTAACTATATATGTACATATAATATGATAGTATAATACTTATAGTTTAAAATTTTCATTGCGTTCAACATTTTATTATAATTGCTCGAAAAATTTCAATAAAATCAAATCATAATAAAAATCGCATATACTTTTTCAGCAAACTAAAGTACCTATTTCAATTGTCGATAAAAATTTCAATATAAATCAATTTGTTATATAAATCATCAACAATATGGATCATTTATCTAAAATTCGAATCTAATACAAATATAATAAAAAAAAACATCAAAGAGTTGAACTTGAGCAATTCATCTTGCGCGTCTGTCAACACAACACTTCGCTGAAAACATTTTTAAATTCAAACACAAAAATATTATTTAGCACCGTTTTTTCAATCGACAATAAATAACGACGTATCACAATACCAACGCGACGGCACAAAAAAGGCGGCAAAAGCACAATGCGACATAATGATCCTTTTTTTTGCAATATATCGAATAATGAATCATCGCATCGATTCGAACCCGTTGAAAACGGACATAAAAAGTCCGCATTATTGCGAAAAAATCGGCAATAACTTGTCAAGTGTATAAAGCCTGTCCCCAAAAAGTCGTTTGCGCGCCCAAAATTCGAATTTACATTATAATACGAATCGAATGGATATGATTTAAGTGCAATGGTAATATATTATAAATCGATAATAAAAAATTTGAATGAATAACCTATTGATTCAATATGTAAATGTTTGTATTCTCATATCAAAATCGTGACATATTCAAAATAATCAAACAATTTTTTAGTATCTATTTGAATGTATATAAAAAAGTTATGTAATTGAATTTTAATTTAGGCCATACAAAAGGTGATTTGTTTACGCAAACGTGTGTACACAGGGTGTTCCGAAAGGCGGCTATTTAAAAGGCCCAACGTATGGTAATCAGTGTTTATCTTCGGTTACAAAACGGTCGGTTAAATTCAAAACGTAAACATATATTGGGCCCTCTCGATTCGTATTTGCATATGCGAACGCGGACGCTAAAGGGTTTTAACGGTACACGGTGTTCATCAATAATATTTCTTTATATGGACGATACAATTGAAATTAATACTATTTACGTTTTTTTTATATTTAAAAAATCTAATTTTATCTAAAATAATAAATTGATTCTAATATTTTTGCATGTTTAAAATGATATTGCAATTATTTGAATCATAACCATTATCATTTATTAAACACTTATTGAGGGATCAACTCTTTTTGATATAATTTTAATATTTTAAATCTAAATATTCAAATTATATCTCAGATCAAAATAAAAGATCATATTCATCCATTAGTCACATCATCTTAACTTATGTATATGTACAACATATATAAAAAAAACTTTGTACTTATTAAATCATCATCATATAAGAGTACATGTAAATTTTTTTTGTATTTCACTATTGTTTATATGGGAAACGGTAAAAATTTCACTATCACCCTGTATTTTAGGTGCATCATTAAACATGCATATGTCGCAAAGTCAACACGTACAAACAAATAGTGCCTTCCTACAAATGATCTCTATTATGAATGTCGCACAATGCTTTCCCATTACGCGTCAAATACTCTCTAAAGAACGAATCTCTCCATTTCATACAAAGAAATAATACATAAATAATATTAAATTCCAGTTTTAAACAACACCGCCCTTTCTATTGTTTTCCGTTAAATTCGAACATATAATTTTTTTGGAAAGAAATCGCTCACAAAACTATTCAGTATATTCTCGTTTATGCAATACGAAATAAATTATGCGACTGTCTCAATATCTAATATTGTTCGTATGAGCGTGAAATCTCATCAGATCGTCATGAAATGTTATTATATTATTGGAGGGTGAAGGAGGACGGCCATATTAGCGGACAATATGGCGCGCGTTCGCCCGTCACTTTTAATATCCGCTTATTGCAGCGAATTAATTAATATTTATTCAGTTCTGAGTCGCGAAGGGGGCATCTGTGACACGACGATATTAAAAAAAAAGAAATGGGGGATCCCCTCTTATCAAATTTAAGAAATATCGATAAAATGTGATGAATTCGCTCTCGAAGAAATTATCTACTTTGAAAAGTTTCAATTGATTTTTTTAAATATACAATATAATATATCCGTTTTCCTAAATTTTTTATTCAATTCGATTTATTTAAATACATAAATCTTCATTCTAATTGATTTACCTTTTAATTGACAATTTAAAAAAATAAATTAATATAAATAAATCATTCGACTTTCAATTGGAGTGAGTGTACGCCCATTCGGAGCCGAATGTATTTCTTTAACATTTCATGCGATTTTATAACAACGGAATTTCTATACGAAAGCCTTTCCACTTGTGCGAGCGTATAGAGCTCGTTCGTGCCAGGCTTTGTCAAACTGTGGGACGTAATCGGGTACACAAACAATCGTAGTTTCGGCGTCGAAGTGTTCGATCGAAGTTTAGTTCGTGTATCGAAATGCTGCGCTGAAAGATTGACGACCCCTGAAGCTTCAGTAAAAATATTATATAGGCAGCACATTCAATTATACTCGAATGAATCGTATAAATTCCATAATCGAAAAACTTCTTCGAATATATCATGCGGAGGCTACAAAGTGCTCGGAAGTTTCTTTTGTGAAATTTTCCGATGACAGGGCCGAACTCGCTCTAGTATGTTGCAATATTATATACGTAATAATTATATAATTATATTTCCGAATTACCATCGCAATATAAGAAAAGATATCAAAAATTTTTTGATATCAAAATTTAAATTTCAACTTTTTATAAAATATAACGTTAATCCATTATATGTAATATTATAATAAAATAAAATTTTCATATAATTAACATTATTTATTATTGTATCAAGATTAAGAGTTTATTTTTGTTGAGAAAAAATCTCTCGTACAGTATGTTCTATTCATATTTACTGTATTTCATTTATTAATAAGACATTATATTTTCTTTCTTTTACTATACATTTATCAGAATATAAACTATGAATATATAATATCTATCTATCGTACATAAACAATTAACATTTCAATCATATTTACACGACTCACAATATTCACTATTTCAATTATTTTCGACATACATTCCTCCACTTTTTCTTTAAATATATTGAATTTACATCATTTTAAAATAACAAATCATCATACTAACCTCTTCAAATATAATATTATATAAATTTTAGAATAAAACCTACATTTATTCATTTCAAATACTTTTCAATACACGTAACTACTTTTTTACTTCTTTTTCATTTTTCTTCATACATTATTACATCCAGATGTTGACATTTATACAAAACATCCACCATATTATTCTTAAGCATATAATATATAAAAAAATATAATTTATAAACATAAAAAGCAGCATTCGAATGCGTCTCAGTTGTACTTTTCGTACCGGTTGCAATCCGGAGGAGTTTGTGTAGCTATTTCGTATACCGAACCCTCGTTCTACGACCTCCTCGATTCCTTTTTCATTCGTTTTTTGCTATTTTTCCACATCACAACCTCTGTATTCGTATTTCGCACACACACACACACACCAAAATAAATATATACGACCTCGTGTACGTTTCGGTAAGGAAATAACGAGCTGCCAGTTGCAGCTATTGCTGCCGATACAGCAATACAAATGGAAACTAAAATAACCGTGGGATTAAATCCATTCATTTGTGAGCCCCACGCGCTACATAAATTATTTTCGTGTATTCGAAAGTGCGCGCCGTTTTTTGAATATTGTTCGAGGAAATTATGGGGTGTGTGTATTGCGTGGCGAATCGGCTCTTTTCCGCGGACGGAACTAATCGTCTGTTTTGGCGCTCAAAGGGTTAAAATATATGAATTATGGCGTCTCTAAAAGGATTATAATGAAATATTTATTGTTGTGATCGTATTTAGTTTCGTGGTATGGTTCGTTATTTGATTCCGAAGTGTGCTTCTTTCGAAGTGGTGATGATTTATGTATTTTTTTTTTAATTTTTATATAACCTATCCCCTATATATAATCACGGATTTCTGTGTATCTGTCCGTCTGTTCGAATGACGCTCGCAACTTTAGATATTCTAATATTCTAATATGGTCTTTAAGCGTGTATAGTTAACATCTATAATATGATGCTTATGACCTACTAACTACACGAGTTTTAATGCATTCCAATTTAACTTGTACGCCCATTAAAATAACGTCTATAATCGCTACACTATTTAAATCATTCTAGCCCGTTCTATAGAAAAGGTCGAAAATCAACAATAACAAATGAACTATTTTGATTTTATTAATTAAATATTCAAATCGGGTACACATTTCGGGTTCACACAATCGGGTTTTCACATTTTAACGTCTTCCGTTTCTTAACAAATCCACAGTCGATGTTATTAACATCGGGCCTATATACTAGTCCCCTATATATAATCACAGATTTCTGTGTGTTCGAATGACGCCCGCAACTGGCTTTGCCAATATGACGTCTGGCGACAATAACAAATGAACTATTTTGATTTTATTAATTAAATATTCAAATCGGGTACACATCGGGCTACAATCGGGTACACGGGTCTAGTCTAAAAAATATATTTCATTACCATTTCAGAAACAATACATAAACGAATATATCAAACATCCTATACGCTCATCGAAAATAAAACAAACACACATCAATTCCCCAAATCCACTCACAGCTTCAATATAAAAACCAACATTTCGCCGACCAAACACCCAAAAGAACCCAAAACCCAATCGAAAACAGCCGTCTCATATTTATCTAACAATTGACGAGTCGCATCGGACACGCTTCCTATTCCCAAGAACAGAGCCTTCGTCCACCGCGGCGGAACACCGACGTCGCCGAGAATATACGAAAAAAGCGATAAAACACCTATGTAAATGTTCTTTTATGACCCACTAAAGCGATGTTGGCTCAATAAATATGTGCGTGCGTGTGTCTGTCGCGATCTGTGCCCACATACAGTATTGCCTACATGTTGTGCCTACTCTCGGCTCGGATGGGTGGGTAGATGTAACATCCGCTCGAAAGTAAATTTAATCATATAATATTTGTTTTATTTTAGTTTTTTCGATTTTGGCCGGTGCTAGATTGTATGGGTGTTGCGTTTGTGTTGGATTTCCGCATTGTTAGTTTCATCCCTATGTTGAGATTCGAGAAACTTTTATAGATCATATCGAAAAGATGGAGTAGTCAATTATGTATTTTCGATAGAAAAATCGGTAAAGGTGACAACTATTATAGTTTACGACAAAATTTAAGTGGGTACACCTGAAATGTATACATACAAATCGGGTATACTTTTTCAATTGTTCTATATTACTAGTATATAGGCCCGATGTTAATAACATCGGCTGTGGTTTTGTTAAGAAACGGAAAACGATAAAACGTGAAAACCCGATTGTGTGAACCCGAAATATTTAATTAATATTTAATTAATATTTAATTAATATTTAATTAATAAAATCAAAATAGTTCATTTGTTATTTTTTTGTGACATATAGGTAAAATCAGAGGCAGTAGATAATAAGCATCATATTATAGACGTTAACTGTATACGCACATAAAGACCATATTCGCGAATAAATCGCGAGCGTCATCGAATAGAAGAACACACAAATCATCATCATCATCATCGTTCATTTAAAAGTCGCGGAAAAATAAAAATAAAAATCGTGAGCGTCATCGACACAGACAGAAAGACGGACACACACAAAGAAATCCGCTATTATATATCCCTGGATAGGGGATAAAACGAAATAACGATAACAAACTCTTAATATCACGGAATTACCCAAGATTCCCCAATTTGTATTTAGTGCATAAATTTCACATCAGCTTTCGATCAGTTTTGATATTTTTGCATAATGATTATTGTTATGTAATATAATAATTTTGTATAATTTTTATCCATTATATAGCGATAAAAGGTAACTTTCGAAATGTTCGAATACTAAAATGATCCCATGTTGATATGACGTGATCACATCACTTGCCGCCTAACTTCAAAAGTCGGTGAAACTCAATATATTCTTCAATTAGATCTGATATAGTTGTTTTAATATTATTCGAATTATATTAATTAAATAATAAAACTGGTCAAATAATTCGAATTGAAATAAATTCACCGGCACAAGTCCGATCCATATTTCGGTTTAATTAAGTTTATTGCGTGTCATTTATCGTCAGACAACAGATAAGTATCGACGAGGGCAAAAGCAGCAACAAGAAATACTCCACCAGTTATCGGCGTCCATCGAAATACCCGTCTTATGAGCTTCAATTTCGAATCTGTCAACCGGTAATTTCGAAAACTACTCTCGAACATAATGCGATATCGCTCGTTTGGGCCTTTATGTGTTTTTCGGGATGTTTGTGCTTTGAGTTTCCGGTACATGGTTGGATAATTTTATGCATATTGAAGGTTGTATATTGTAATTATGTTGTCGTATATTCCGAAAGCCCTTCAATATGTATTCTTTTGGAGTTTGGTCGTGTAGTTTTGTAAAGTTTCTTTGCGCTAGAAAAATTTGGTGGTTGTAAATTTGAACGGGTTCGTGAATGTTACGGAAGTAGTATTTTCAATCAATTGAAAGTAATGGGTGTTTTGAAAGTTTTTAAATGTGTATGAAAATAATGAAATTTATTATTCAAAATAGGACAATTTATTAGATTTTAATTTTGAAATGATCGATTTGATAAATAAATTGAGTTTTATTGAGCGATTTTCGAGTTTGAATCGGCTCTTCTTCCGTTCCCGTACCTTTAAACTATTCATAAAAAAATTTCATACAAAAAAATACCACCTACAAAATCTCGCCTCATTATGGCACCCGTTGTTTCATCATGTCCCTATATATGCGGAAAAAGGACTAGTTCAGATACCACAAATCAAATGATGAAACACGGGTTGATGTCTAATTTTTTTAAAATTCAATTCTGAAACTTTTTCATAATAAATTTTGAATTACATGCATTACCATTAACAAACAATGCATTACCATTAACAATAATTGGTGCAAAATTGATATTGACAAAACATAAAGTAAATACATATTTTTTCAATTATGATTTATTAGTTATTTACAATCGAAACTTACTGACGTCCTCTGCAAAAAAAACCATTGCAATTACAACAAAAAAATGTCCCATAAATAATAAATCTAGATTTGCACATATATATATTTCCGTATATTTATGACGTCCAATTCAGGGTGATAAATGTTTGTTAACATCGTACACAAACATCTCATTATAATCGAATTCAAGGCGACTCGTATGTAACAACCACGCGAATTTTTCACGCACTCGATTTTAATAAAATATCATTATATTATGTATGGGTGGCGCGGCGAAAAAAGTGTATTTATACGATATCGAATTTTCTCGAAACGAGATATCTCAATTAAAATCGGGTTTTTGCACTGCCGACGTTTTTCGGATGAAAGTCAAAAAAGTGCAATTAATTAGTGACTTTAACGATGCGAACAAATTGTAACCCAATCTCGTTGCTGTGAACGTCTTTTATTATTTAAAATAGGTCGAAAATAATTAATTTTGAAAAAGCTCAATCCTAATCTAAAGGTTACGTTTAATTTATGAAAGATTTTTTTTTTTTTTTTAATATAATATTTCTTTTTAAAATTGCAATTTAATCAAAATTTTTGTCACTTAATTATTTTTATCTACTTTCATTTGATAAATTTGTTAGAATAAATTTTTAAGTTCTTTCACCACAACTTATAAAACCAATTATTTCATTAAACTTTTACAATATGAATTACATGGAAAATCGAAAATTTCTCTTAAATCGCCGACAGTTGACGTCGACATCGATTAATCGACCTAATTATATCGAATCGATCGTTAATTTGCTTCGAAAATGGGTAAATTTATCCATATGAAATGTTTTTTAACTTTATAAATTTGGCGCACGCGCATATTTTATAATTTCTAGATCGATCTCTTTCTAGCCTGAATTATGTTATTTTCAAAGTGTATATCGCCTAGAGGGATCTAAAGCCTCTTCGTGGATCTATGATCTAGATATATGCGCGAGTGTCAAACGATATGCCGTAATTAAAGGGATAAAGTGATTTATAGAGTTATCTCTACATATATAATATCATTAAGTGTGATCAATTTCGAATTTATTAGGTTGTATTCATATATAATATATAAAATTTCGTTGACGAAAAGTCGTTAAAAAATATTCCATATATAAACGATGAGTTGTCGCCGATTTCGGCGACCATTAGTTGTTAATAATAACAACAATAAAAAATGTGATTAATGGAGACAATTATTCGTTCGCGTTTTTCTAGATAGACTTATTTTCAATTAATTTTTATACTATGGCAAAATATTGAATACTCTATTGCAATAATTTGTCGTTGAATGTTAAGCTAATAAATACATACCGACAAATTTGTTTATAAAATATTTTGATTCATTCAATGATGGTTGAATTTATAGACTTTAAACCTAAATTCATCCTTTTACAAATCAAATTCGACTTTTTAACCTTCAAGTCGAATTCAATAATTGCAAATTTATTTACCTCATTTTTTGACTTTTTTATGATTTCATGAAAAATATTTAAAAAAAGACATTGGGAACATATCAATGGTATATATTTTTACATTTAGATTGATTTATTAAAAAATTTAATTAACTGTGAATGGAATTTTTTTTTAAATCACAAACTGAGATTATCAAAATCAAATTGAAGAATAGATTGTATTTCATTGATTACTATGATAGCAGTCTTAATCGTACTTTCCAATGGTTGAATTTGATCTTTATAAAATTGATCTTGGAATGTAAAAACTGTACGACGAGTATATTGCCAAATAGGCTAAATCTATTTTTAAAAAATCATTGAAGAAAATTGAAAAAAAAAAACAGCCCATTTAGCTACTGACAACCGATTCGCGATTCTGAATTTCAATAAGTTGAATCCGCGTTAACCATTTACGGGCGAAATTCGAAACGGCAATTAACACGCCGCGCACGTAATACAAGTGGACGCCAAATTGTCTAGTTAACCCGTTCGATTTACGAGCTCGTAAATTTTGGCGGGAACGTTTCACACTTTTGATTACTATGGGCGTATTAAAAATGTTAAACGAGCCTTCGTTAACCCTCCTCGTTTTTTTTTTTTTCGTTTTTTCGCCCCTGAGGCGTCTCCGTTTCGTTTTGCTTTTTCATAATGTCTCTTTTCTATACGAGCTTTGGACGGATTTAATTACCGGAGGATTGCTGAAAATTTTATAAAACCGTTCCACATAAATCGATAAGAAAAATGTCAAGAATGTGTCCGTTTATTCAGTGTTAATTAGATCCAATTGACACTTAAATGGGCGCGATTTATCATCGGGCTTGTATTCAAATGAAGCGCATGTTCAAATAAACGGCCGTTTTCTTTATCGTAAATATATGCGGGGATGTCGAAAAGACAAAAAAGGGATCGGGCTGATATAATTTATTCAGCTGAACACGTTTTTCAGTACACAAACACCATTAGGTGTGATGAGGTGGCGTGACGAGCTGCAATGATCTCCATGAAATGAATGCTAGCTAAATGATAAAAAAGGTTCTAGTTTAGGGATATTCAACTTGAAGATTTTTGATTATTATGCAATTATAATTACATATATTTTCAATAAAAAATTCATTAATTGGTATAATAATTTTTTTTAAATATTTATGTACAAGAATCATCAAAAATGTTGATATTATTTGAAACTAGTATATAGGCCCGATGTTATTGTCATCGGCTGTGAATTGATAACCATACTATTACGTAATAAAATAAAAATTAAATATATCTATGCAAAATTATTTTATA
>JAOXNN020000089.1:4899861-4914960 GCA_028571205.2 Hydropsyche betteni | reverse complement strand
TTGCATAAGTCAATAGAGACGCTTTCATAAGCATGATATTATAGACGTTAAGTTTATACGCATAAAGACCATATACGCATGAATAATAATTTTATAGACGCATAAAAATAATCGTATCGACGGGTCGACCATTTTAAAGTCGCGAGCGTCATCGAACAGACACACAGATACACAGAAATCTGCTATTATATATAGGGGATTTCTGCAGTAAAAGTAATAATTTTTGTGGTAAATATAATAAACTCAATTTTATAATTTTGGTACTTTGCATTATTCACTGCAAAGTTTCTCATACCTATAACACTACACACAAAAAAAAACCAAAAAATTTCATCAAAAAAAAAAAATTAAACAACGCTTTTCAAAATAAATTTCTCACATTATATTTCCGATGACTTATATCATAAAAAAAATTCAATTCACATCCAATCCCTGAAGTGGCACATCCCTTAATGCTCGCGCGCGATTCAAATCACGGTGACCGATAAGCCAAGATGGAAACCCTCCATTACGGATGAAACAAGAGACCTTTTCTGCGAAGGGGGCAGAGCACGTGAATCATCATCAATCACCACCTCGAATCCACCCCTGGCGACCCCGCGACCCCACCGAAGAACGAGGAAGTGGAAGAAGCCAGGTCCGCGCGATTAACGACCATAAAAGATCTCGAGGAGTTGCGGAGTAAGCGTGAGTGTTGGCGGTGGGTGGTGCGGTGGGTGAGAGTCGTGGGAGGTTGTTTGTTATGATGTTTCGTGTGTGAAAGTTGCGTGTTTTGTTGCGACGTGACGATCAGGGGGTGCTGATGTTGTGCGATGTTTGTGCGATTGCGTTTTCTGTGAAAAACGCAAAAAAATCTATTGGGATTTTTTTTTAATTTTTCCGCGACTTTTAAATGAACGACCCGAACGATACTGATAATGATGATGGTCATATGTCGTAATTGTGTCAATAACAAATGAACTCGTTTTATTAATTACATATTAAATATTCAAATCGAGTACGGACGTTAGGTAGCTTTTATTTACCTCTGGCTTCGCCTATATGTCACAAGCAAATAACAAATGAACTGTTTTGATTTTATTAATTAAATATTAAATATTCAAATCGGGTACACATTTCAAGTTCACACAATCGGGTTTTCACATTTTAACGATTTCCGTTTCTTAAAAATCCACAGCCGATGTTATTATCATCGAGCCTATTTACTATTACAAATAATAAGCATTTCTCAAGAAAACAACATTCCCACAAAGAATTCTTAACAATTCACAAAAATATCCACACACCCTACCCCACCGCAACATCGAAGATGGCGTTCTGCGCCACTCGCCTACGTGTACCCACATTCGCAACGGCACAAAATCACACGCGAATATAATATACATTTGCACCATACGAACATCGTCTGTCCAAGAAATCGATATATAACAGATGACGTCGAAGCCGTGAAGAAGGGACGTGTCCGGCTCCCCGGGGAACTCCGACAATGCGACAATTCTATACGGCACACGTCCGCGTACTTCTGGCGCATAAAACGTATGTGTGTTCGCACATTGTGCGTGCCACGACCCCCGCACGTTGGCAGCAATGGGGCAAAAACGTGCCCCGAATCCGAAAATTGGAAGCGGCGGCAGTGCGGGCCGTTTTTTCGTATTAATAATCGAGTCTGTAAGCGATCTGATTGTGCGCAGGGATTGGGTGCGGTGATTTTGTTGATGGTCGAGGTGAGGGGTGAAATGGGGGTGGGTTTTTGTTTTTTTTTTTGTGGATTTTGATTTGATTGTGAAGTTGAGTGATAATGATATGGTTATTAGATTAGATTGGTTATGTCGATGATTTAAGATCGTTTAGACGGTGATATTTGAAAATTATTTTTGTATGAATATTTGCTGTTTTTTACATTCTATATGTAAGATTTTTTTTTAAAAAGCTTAAAAATTTGTGATCGATCTTTTTCAATTTTCATATATTTATAAATATATATTTAATTAATTATACAAAAAAATAATTTTAGATCAAGTGAAGGAAAAGGTTGTAAAACGGAAATTTTCAAATCATGCAAAGACGCGTCTATTCACTTTTCGATATAAATCTAAAACTCTTTTTAAGTGGCTCAAGAAAAATAAGCGATTATTTTTAATTGCACTGTTTTTTTCGCGATTTAAATCTAAAAAAAATATGTGTTTTTAATGTAACAATAATAGAATCCGAACTAGGCCAGTGTACAATTCTATAGTAATCAAATGAAAATTTACGATATTTTTTGACGATTTCAAGTGATGAAATTTTGCCACATACATTTTTGATGAAGTTTCATCCAAATACACTGATGGAACATATCTCCAATTTTTATTTTATATGTTCTCCATACATTTTTTTTACACGGAACATATCCACCGTGTCAAAAGAGACTCGCGCACAATTCAAACACTAAATTCCAATTCATTACAATTTCAAATATTTTTTTCGAAATTCAACTCATCAACCCCACAAACTAAACCTACATTCACACACACACATGTTAGAACCGTCATCAACTCGTTATCAACTGATGTCTTTGAGATGGTATCAAAAGACGACACCACACCTCTCTCTCGCACTCGCAACAAACCGCGAATGAGAAAAAGAGACAGAACAACACAAGGCTGGTGTAAACGAGCAAACGAAGGGGGGGGGGGGGCAACGCAGTGGCGCGCGCTTTTAAATAATTAATCGAGTCGTCACTTGCACGGCGCACACACTTGATTTAATTAATTCGAAACATCAATTAAGTTCGAAGCTGCCCCCCCCCGTTCTCCTTTTGTGTGTGCGTATTATGAGTGAGAGTGTTATTTTGCGCGATACAATTTCGTTTTGTAAATGTATACATTGTGTTGTAAGGTTCGGGCTCGTTTCAAGGATAAATAATGTCCATAAAGTTACGTTTATTGCGCGATTCGTTATTCGCAGCCGTATTAAACGGAGTTGGGCGAATAATAAAATTATTGAGGAGCGTTTCCGCGGTCCGAAAATCTGTATAATAGATTGGGGGGTTTTTTTTGTATCGATACTTTTTTTGGAAATTGATGTTCAGTTGATTCGTTTGAGATGTAGTGCTGAATTTGAGAGGTTTTTTTGTGATAGTTAAATAATTTTGATCTAGATAAGAAACATATCAAATATGTATGTTTACGTTACTGGGAAAATTGTGACATTGGTAAAAATTAAATTTTGTTAATGTATCTTAGTATTTATCATAATGAGATGGTCAGAAACTGAAAAGATATAGCATAATATTTAATTTTCATCTCAAAACAAATTCAATTAACAAGAAACACAAACCCGATTCATTGAAACATCCCGAAATAAAATTTCATAAAAAAAAAATTCTCGAAACGAAACACTCGCATACACATTCTTAAACTCTTTCCGTATCAAACTTATCAACAAACCGCAAGATCCACCAATCCCCACACCATCACAACAACACATAAATCACAACCAATAAACCCGCACTTAATCTCAAAACATTAATCATTCAAACGGAAACAACCACCCATTATTTTGCACGAACACACTGCGCGTCATCCCCGTGTATATTTAATTAACAGCTCGTTCGATGAGCGATTTTCGAAAAGTAATAATTGTACCTCCCTTCGTCCTCCCCTTGCCCTCCCCCACACAAGAGTGACTAATAAGGCACACGCCTCTGGTTCGATGAAAGCCTGCGAAGGGGACGCTGGGCGTGTTGATAAAACGTAATGTAGACGTCAGCGCCATCTGTCGTCCCCATCCCCGCTTTCTTTCTCCTCCCTCCCTATACGCGTACTCTCTCTCCATTATACTAAATAAAATATCCAATAATTCTTATGAAACCGAAATAAATTATATATTAATGCGCCGGCGTCTGCGCGGGAGGTTCGCTGTTGTTGTTGTTGTTATATTGTTACAATATAAAGCGTGTATAATTGATCGCCTCATCGCTCAGTAATTATTGCGCAATATTGTGTCTATCGCGTAGCCTGGAGTTGCCCGGTTCTTTATTGTTGTGCGTGTTTGGGGTGTGATGTATGAATGTGTGACGGAATGATTTCGAATCTGATGTGTGTTTGTTATTTCAAATGTAATGGATTTTTTTAACACGGAAATTTTTAATGTGGAAAATTGGTTAACGCGAAATCTTACTGCAGTCTCAAGAAAATATGATGTGATTTTAAATGTGGTTTTTGACACAAAATGCTTATAAGGTAAAAAAATTATTTTGCTCATTAAATGATTTCCATTATTTAAAAAAATACGTTTTTTTTCTAATTCGTTGAATACAGCTTTCCCATCCCAAATTCAGTCCACTGTATGTAGAAAAACATGATATTTTATAAATTACTGAATACAGCTTTCACGTTGCAAATTGAACCTCTTAATCAAATTGAACTTTTCCCAAATCAAATTCAATTCTTTTCAAATCAAATTCAATTATTGAAAATGTATTTTTTTTGTATTGATTATGGAATTCAAATAATGACGGAATAAGTGTTAATAGAGTAACACGATCATCCATAAAATAAGAAGCTCATATTTTTGTTGTTTTTGTGTAAAAAATTGTTAAAATCATCAACTTATATTATCGAAACTAAAATGAAGAATAGATTATATTTCAATGATTTAACAGGTTTTACACTCCAAATTCAATCTTTTCCAAGTCAAACACAGCCTTTCCCAAATCAAATCAACTATTTACAAATCAAATTCAACCTTTTTCTGTTATTGACAAGTTGAATCCAACTTATAAATGGTTGAATTTGATTGGTAAATGGTTGAATTTGATTTATAAAAGGTTGAATTGGATTTGTAAAAAGTTTCATTTGATTTGTAAAAAGTTGAATTTGATTTGTAAAAGGTTGAATTTGATTTATAAAAAGTTTCTTTTGATTTGAAAAAAGTTGAATTTTATTTGAGGGCTGAATTCGATTTTAAAACGGTTGAATTTGATTTGTAAAATATTGAATTTGATATTTAAAGAGTTGAATTCGATTTTTAAAAGGTTTAATTTGATTTGTAAAGGGTTGAATTTGATTTGTAAAAAGTTTCATTTGATTTTAAAAAAGTTGAATTTTATTTGAGGGCTGAATTCGATTTCAAAACGGTTGAATTCGATTTTAAAACGGTTGAATTCGATTTTAAAACGGTTGAATTCGATTTTAAAACGGTTGAATTTGATTTGTAAAAGATTGAATTTGATATTTGAAGAGTTGAATTCGATTTGTAAAAGGTTGAATTTGATTTATAAAGTTGAATTTGATTTGTAAAAAGTTTCGTTTGATTTTCAAAAAGTCGAATTTTATCTGAGGGCTGAATTCGATTTTAAAACGGTTGAATTCGATTTGCAAACGGCTGAATTTGAACCGCAAAATCGACCAGCCCGTCATTCGAATCGCACACAACACCCGACTTCACCAACCACCGAAAACGAAACCATCCCCCCATTCCGACCGCAAACCGCAAAATATCAAAAACGGCCGATCCGAACGTCTGCGAAGTTAAATAAAACAAACCCACCGAGGGTGGGCGGTCGGGTGGGTGGTGCCACGTCCATTAGGGGGTCCACAGCTCGCGAAAGTATCGTGGCCCCGTTAAGGGCCCCACAATTGATATTGTCATAATTCCCTCGGTGTTTGCACACTTGATGGCCACCCCCGCAGAAATCCGGCGATGGCAAACACTGTTTGTCCTGTAATTCGAAACTTCTGGACGGCGCAAATGGGGGAGGGCGATCAATTGCCGACATGCGACGAAACAAATGATTTATCTTTCTGGGAAGTTGGGGGTGTGTGTGTGTGCAAGGGAAAGGGTGGGCTATGAAGTGTTACGTGATTGCTTCGAGAGGGTATTGAGTTTGTTTGATGTTTTTGCGTTTAATGGTTGGTTCGGGATGTGTGGAGGTTTTTGAATTTTTAGTGTTTTTAATTTGAGATGAGTGTTTTGATTTTGAAAATATGAAAAGGATTGTAAGGATGATGGTTTATGCCGCGGGGTTGGTGAGGGTAGATTCCGTTTTTATAAACTACTAAATAGTCTTAAATTGGGTATTTTACCATTTGACTCGAAAATGAGAGTTTAATCTCTCATTGGTGAGACTATTCAAAAAATGGTTCTGATTTATGACTTTATCGACCGCTGCACGGATTATATGTGCCGACGTCGGGATCAATAGCAACAACAATTGCATTCAGTTAATTACAATCGGTGCACCCAATGCGTATTTGAGTCAATCCTCCTTGTGAAAAATCCCACACTTTTACACTAACAAATCATCCTTAAAGGCAATGCCTTATATAAATAAAAAATCTCGCCATTATGGCATCTGTTGCCTCCTATCATGTTTCTATATATTATATGTTCAAATTGGATTAGTCTAGATACTACCAAATCAAATGACAAATCATGGAATAGGAGATGAAAAATATCCATACAAAATAATGGCAAAAAATTAAATGGTTAGAATTTTAATCATGTTTTGGTCAGAATTTTAGTCAAAAACGGTTAGAATAAAATGATGAATTGTCAGAATTTAATAACGAAACGGTCAGAATAGGTTAGGTTAAGTTAGGGTTCTTAATATTATTTCGATCATTTGATATAAATTTTGAAAAATCCAGTTAAAATTCTGACCATTCTATAATTATTTTAACCTTTTTGATTAAAATTCTGACCAAAACATGATCAAAATTTTGACCAATGTTGAAAAGATTCTGATAAATGGAATAAAAATTTTGACTAAAATCGTATTTAAATTCTGACCATGTAAATAGTGACCAAAAATAATCTACGAATTCTTAAATTTTACAAAAAATATTTTTTTTCACACTCAGAATAAAAATATCAACCAAACATTTCAAAATCTCCCCCAACTAAAACCACGCAATTCATCGCTTAACTTCAACGTCCACTATCAAAAAAAAAAAAAACGTTAAAAAACCAAACCAAACTGAGAACCATTACGCACCAACAAAAAGTTAACCGCCTAAGCGCCGCGGGCTAACTACCCCGCCGACCTCCCGCCGCCGGCCGCACATCGCGCCCCACCCAAAACCGAGAGGGCAGCGCTGCACCCCATTTTCAAGGTCACCCGCAAGGTTTTCGCACTCCAAATTATGTACGTACATCCCGACCATGACCAGCGAGAGGGACGAGGTTAAGCGGCACGCGCCGCGTCCGAAGCAGACGCGGACTTTGCATGCGGATGAATGGGATGTGATGGTGGTGCACGCGTGCCGCGAGTGGAGGTGACGTGCTACAACATCAAACGGATATTTATGGGATGGAAGGTCAATGGGGTTCGGGAGGATCTTTCGGGTGGGTTTGGTGTCGATTGGTTTTTCGTTGGGATTTGTCGTTTTCGGTGATTCGGATGCGATGGCAGTTTGGGCTTGTGTCGTGTTTGGTATGTTATACGATGTTTGTGTGATTGCGTTTATAGTGGGAAAAGGGGTTATAATTGGATTGAAATGATTTTTTTTTGGTTCTTATTTTTTAAAATTAACGATTTTATTTCTTATAAAGTAGAGATTTGTGGTCCTTTATCCACATTACAATACAATATAAGAAATACAAGTCTTTACCAGCTTTTCATAGCTATATTGTAAGACAATTCAATTGTCATATTTGACAGACGACGCAAAACATTTAAATTTTTAATAATATCAAAAAAGACAAATTTTAAAACAGATCGCGTTGAATTTTATAAAAATCACAAGATTTTTTGTGTTTTTCATAGAACATACATAAAAGTTGCATAGCACACCATTACCAGACATACCATTTATGCCCCTCATTTTTTTTTAAATAAAAAATTCAGTTTGAATATTGAAAAAGAGTTTTAGTCTTATATTTTAGAACGAATTTTAAATTGTAAAGTAAATCAAAAGAAAAGTCGAATTTTAGATTCATTTTCTATAAATTAGATATTTTAATTTTACAGTAGACCCCCCTATAATGTCAAGATAGATTCTACATTGTAGAGGGATAAGGTTTCCCATTTTAAATTTTTTTTTGTCATTTTTACATGTTAACTGCTTGCTTCAGATGCATTTAAAAAAAAATAAAATTTGCACGATATAAGGGAGGGACGTTATAGGGGGGTTTACTGTATATTCGCTAAACAATAAAGATGTCGCTCATAGCACCATAGATGTATAATATTATATTGCAGTAGACATATAGTGGATACGGTAGAATAATTTTGGATATTTTGAATCAGTTTAAAATAAGAAGTAATTATATAAATAGGATATACCGAATTATTTCCCGCAAAAGCCTCCACCGTAAACTAAAGGGGTTTTCACAACTTGGACACTTGGGGGTTGTACAGGAGCAGTCATTAACGAGAAAAGCATGCCGTACGCGCGGCCACAACACTCGAATGAAAATTCAATCAAAAATCGGGGCAATCATCGCTATCCCGTAAATAACTTTTACAAAGGGGTGTAAATTGTGTCTGAAACATTCGCCCCCGTTGTCCTAACCCTTTCGCGCCAACGCCGAAAAGGGTAAGCTCATGCCCGACGTGAATTGAACTGACATATTTCGTATATAAATCATTTTATAATAAAATATACATGAGTCTTTTTCAAGAGTTATATTATAGGTACAATTTGATGCATTTAATGATTTTAATTTTATCGGAATCGTCAATTTTCAATGGTTATTTAAATTGAGCAACAATTGGTGTGACTAATATTTTGATTTCGTTGTATATCATCACTCCAAGAACATTTATCAATACATAATTTATAATATTATATTTCAGCTAATTGAAAATTAGTTTGATTATTACAATCATTTTTTTAAGTGATATTAAATCCATTTTCAAAAAAAAAATTGATGTTCATTTCAATTAGATGCAACCAAAACTATATTTTTATATCTAATCAAAAAAATACATTAATAATTTTTCTGAAAATGGACTCATACCACTGAATACTTTGTATCCCAGTGGTTCCGTGAAAGAACCACCATTTGACCACTTTTTTGCCAGCATCCCAACGGTTCTATTGTGACACAAAAGGTTAACGAAATAATAAAAATTTCCAACGAACGCTAAATGTCTCTGGTAACGCTGAAATCGAAGTGGTGTCGAAATGGAACCACTGTGATAATAAGAAAAAAACAATGAAGTAGCGGTTTCTCCACGGCACTCTGGTACACAAAGGGTTAAACAACTCATTTATTAGTGAGTATTATCAAAAAAGTATCCGAACATTCAAATATAATAATTCAGCAGACATTATACAGATTTTATATTATCAAAACAATAAAAATTAAAAAGCCTCAAATGGGTTAACAACCCATCCGAATCCCGTGCAATAATCACGAAAAATTAACACATTCACGACGCGCGCATAAATTCAACACCCCAACCGCCGTTTACTAAAACACAAGAACGGACACGGCGGGAAAATTTCGACGTTTCGATTCGAAAATTCGCCGCGAATGTTCAATTCGAAAACCGACAAGGGATGGGCGAGGGGCGCGGTAAACGGGGGAGGGGAAGGGGAGGAATATTCATGAAATCCGCACGCTCCCCCCCCTCCCCCCGCGCGCACGTTTCGTCGAAAACAAATATGAAATAAATTTGAATTTTAAACGAAAAATTTTCATTTCGAGCCGGCCGCCATGTTTATATTGTGCTCGTGATTAAACCTCGGATGCGGACCCGCTTTTGAAATTTGAATAAGTTCCGCGAAACGTTTCGGGAATAATTTGAATGAATAAAATATGTACATTTTGAGGATTGTTTTTTGGACGTCTCGGTATTCGCATTATTTGATTTTGGTACCGAATTGCGTTTCATTGCAAATTACGTGTCTTCGTATTGAAAGACTTTTCGATTATCGTAAAAAGACTATATTATAATATCCAATCGCATTGAAAAATATTGTATTTTTTTAAATTAATCTGATATACTGACAACAATAATCATGGCTTGATTTCTATGAATAAAAACTGTTTAATATATATTTATTATCAAAAAAGTTTGAATAAGATATTTTTTTAAATTAATAGCATAAAATTTAATAATAATGTATATTATTTATTTTATCACTCATTACTTAGCTTTAATAATCATTTTAAATCGATATATTTGATAAGATTGAATTATTGATAGCAAAATAACAAATTTAACTCATATCATTAAAAATTTGACATTCTTATATTTTTACTGATGCAGAATATAAAATCTATACAAATATTACTTAAATTAAGCATTTCATATATTTTTAATGATTCAAAATATACGATTAATACAAGTATCGATCAAATTAATCAAAAAACCTCTCACATTTTATCTAAAAGCAAAAATCTACTTAAATCGAATGATTCATGAATTTTAGTGATACAAAAATAAAATTAATACAAATATTTATCAAATTAATAAAAAAAATCGCACATTCTATCAGAAAACAAAAATCTACATAAACATTACTCAAACTAATCATTTCTTGTATTTTTAGTGATGCAAAATATAAAATTAAAAAAAATATCAATCACATTAATAAAAAAAACCTCTCACATTTTATCTAAAAACAAAAATCTACATAAATATAATATTATTCAATTTAAACGTTTCATATATTTTTTGTGATGCAAAACATACGAACATTAATCGAAAGAATCGAAAAACTACCAAAATTCAATCCAAAAATCGCAAAGCGACAAAAAAATTTCTCCAAATTTAATCAAAAACCACGCAACAACCGACCTACCCGAAACACCAAAAAACCGGCCATAACCTCCTCGCTCAATAAAATACGAGCAAAAATCCAAAAATCACTCCCCGAAACGCACAATCGAACGCATAATAACATCATCTGTCAGCGCCGACGCAATGATTAGGCCCGCAATAATCGGCGATCGATGATCGATCGATCCCCGGCCATGACCCGGCCGATTTGTCAAAGGGCCACAATGAGAATTCGTTTTCGGGCTTTTTGCGCCAAAATCGCGACGCGGCCATTGTCCCGGCGGTGAGGGGTTGAAAAGTCGACGTATTGTGCCGATTATGGTTGTTGCAATAATGAAATTCGCATTATAGCGTATCGGGGTGTGATTTAATGTTATGTACGATGTGATCGGGTGTCTGCGTTTTATTGTCGGGTGGAATTAACGTATTTTTGGTGTATTTTTTGATGATTTTTATTGTTTATTTTTTTTTGGGGGGAAAAAAAGATTTTCTATGGAGAAAAGTGATTTTTTTAAAGTCATTAGTTTATGATGTATTAGATCACTAGTATATAGGCCCCATGTTAATAACATCGGGATGTGTGTGTGTTTATTTTAAAGTCGATGCCCGTACCCGATTTGAATATTTAATATTTAATTAATATAATCAAAATAGTTCATTTGTTATTTGTTTGTGACATATAGGCAAAGCCAGCAGTTAGTAGGTAATAAGCATCATATTATAAACTTTAAGTGTATATGCATAAAGACCATAATATAATACCGAAGTTGCGAGCGTTATAAGCATCATATTATCGACGTTAACTGTATACGCATAAAGACCATATTCGCAAAAAAGTCGCGAGCGTCATCGAACAGACGAATACACACATCCGCTATTATATATAGGGGATACTTTCTTTTTTATATTCAACCAAAAAAATCATTTAAATACAGATAGTCCTCGACTTACGACCGAAAAAAATAATAATATATATTTTTTAAATTAATTATTATTATTTTTAAATTGAATGTAAAATCTCATGCGGATGTGAGAAATAAATACGGAGGAATTCGGAGGAAAAAATTCGTATTGAAAGAAATGGCTGCTGCTTTTAATTTAATTAGACAAGGAATACAAAAAAGTTAAAATGATGGACCCAAAAAGTGAAAGATTTTCAAATGTTATTTATTTACTATTTCATTATTGTATTGATAAAAGTAATTAAAACTACCGAAAAAAAATTATACAGATTTGACTTACGACCGAGGTTCAGGAACGTATCTTCGTCGTAAGTCGAGGACTACCTGTACATAGCATATCCATTTATCATCCATAAATTTTGATATATAACCGATCAATTGTCATATTTTCTCATTCTCATGGTCAATGTCATCGTCAATTGTTATATTATCTATTATACACCAGGCCTCGGCAACCTATGACCCGCGGGTCACTAACGACCCGTTTGATGATTTCAAGTGACCCATTAGATTAATTATTATTGATTATTAATAATTTTCTCAGTAAAATTTATTATATTATCTACTAAAAACTGTTTCAAAATGTAATTAGTGACCCAAAACACTTCATTAGAGTCAAATTTTTGTTGCTTCTGACCCGCGGCCAAAAAAGGTTGCCGAGACATGATTCTACGTTGTAGATTTTGTAAAAATAAAAAATCTACAATAAAAATAAATATTTTTACTGTAGATTCTACAATATTGGTTACTTTTATCATATTTTTAACTTAAGTGCCTCTTTTCCTATCAATTCCGATGATTTTTCATTGAATTTTTTCCATTCAACATTTACATTTTGCATATAAGAACGAAAATTTTATTTTTTAACATATAAAAATTTCGGTGTTGAAATCCTAAAATCAAATCCATATTTTCATTTTTACATTTTTCTATTTAACGTGTACATTTTGTATACACATATTTGTTTTTGAAAGTGGTATAAGTCTATTTTCGTAAAAAAAAAAAAAAATGAGTTAATAAACATTTTACAATTAGTTAGATCTAACAAAAAATATAATACATTAACTAATTTTTTTTCTGAAAAGCAACTTATACCACTTCCCAAAACAATAACTCATATATTATCAATTCAATTTTTTAAACATACAAAAATTCAGCACAAAATTCTAGATCAATTTCATTCAAAACATTCTATTTCAATAATATTTGTTTTTTTTTTATTATCTCCTTTTCATTGTGCAAATAGATCATGCAGCCGTTGAAAAATTGCAAATATAAAGATGTTACGATGATTTATCATTCTATTCACAAAAAAATCAAAGATTTGATAAGCTTCATACACTTTCAGTACCGTAGCAAATCGCGTATAGATCTCAATCGAAAAATTTAAATCGTCATCGATGTGTGAAAAGATCTATTTTAAAAAATAACTCGAATGATTAATCGATTCGCAAAAAAGCGGCGCCTAATGATTTTGAATTGGACACACTAAAAAAAAAAAAAACGATCAATAATTTTAATGTGTTTCCTCTTATTTTGTTCCAGGTGAAGATTTGGTTTCAGAACAGGCGTATGAAATGGAGGAATTCAAAAGAAAGGGAACTGTTAGCCAGCGGAGGATCCAGGGAACAAACTTTGCCCAACAAGAACAATCCACATCCAGATTTATCTGATGCTGAAACTGACAGACCGAAGCTTTCTCCACTTTCTCCGCAATCGACATGTGAAAACGAACCGAATATCAATAGTGAAAATGATCAAGGGAAAGGTCAATTTGAAGCAGCTCCACCTCACCACGAAGCAGATTCCGCTGGTTATAGAGGCTATTTGAACGCTGAAGGTGGAATCGCGAATCCTTCAGGATATATGTTGGGTAATAATGGAGTCCGGAGTGGAGGAGGGAAAAGTTATTCTCTGATAGCAGCCGATGACGCAATGATGGAAGATTACGATAGCGACAATGGAAGCAATAGCGACGAGGAGATCAATGTCACATGACGCGTTTAATCGAAGAAATCACGGGGTTAATTTTTATTTTCATGAAAATCTCGTTTTGAGATTGTATCGTTTTCATTTGTGGGTTTGATTTCGGTTAAAGTGTTCGATTTTGAATAATTCATTGAAGCTTTGTAGTAGAGACATCTGTGGTCGAATTTGAAAACTAATTATAAAAGGTTTGAAACTTGGATAAGGTCGTTCGAAAATTATACTATTTCTAGATGAATTATTTTCAAGATGAATTTTTATAAGACCAATCATTATTTGCAAATATAATAAATATGTCGTTCAACTCTTATTCGATCGAATAAAAATGCAACGAAATCTATTAAATTATTAAACATAATCTAAAAAGTCATGTAATCTATCTATTTGAAGTCATTTTTTAATGTGATTGTATAATAAAGATTACCTCTTGTATATAGTTATGATCTTTATTGAATTTGAAAGAATGAATCATGATGATAATTCTAATAAATAAATAATTTTAAATAAGTTATAATTTTATTCTGATTTGTAAAAAAAAATTATAAACTGTATTTTGTTTTAATTTCAATTTACAAATAGAACTGTCATTTTTCATGTTGTAAATATTGTAAGAAAAATGTCATGTTTTCTGTATTGAAATTCTTATATTATTATTATTATTATTATTATACTTTTAAATAATTAGAGTCAATTTGGAAAATAATATTTAAAATTATTGTAAATTTTCAATGTTTATATTCTTATTCATTAAAGATTGAAATTGTAAATAAAAAATGAATATGTAAATAATTATACGATGAAAAATAATTTTTAAGCGTGTATATTCAAAATTCAAAAGCAAGAAATGTTTAAAATTATTATTTGTCTGTGTGGTGATTTACACAATAAATTGAAATCCACTGAATGTGTTTGTTTTATTATATTTTGAAAATAAATTATAACACTATTTCTCACGGACTTATCTGGGGAAGGAGGTGATCGTGAAAGCCCTGCCCCCCCCTAAATTTTAAAAATACAGTAATCCCCCCCTATAACGTCATTTTTTTCCAAACACATTTAAATTCGAATTTTTTTCAAATGTATTTGAAAAAAAAAATTAATTCGTGAAAGTATCCAAAAAAAAGAAAAATGAAAATATTTCATTTATTGATTTCCTAAATTCCTCTCTATAACGTCGAACCTATCTTGACGTTATAGGGGGGGATTACTGTATATTAGTTAAATTGATTGTTGAAATATATCACACAAATCGTGAATAAATTTTTTGGATTATCTTGAATTTACATATTTCAAATGAAAAACCGGTAGATTTGTACCGCATAAATTTCCTTTCTTTGAAAAATATTAGTTTTTTATTTGGGGGGGGGGGGGGGGGGGGGGGGGGGGGGGGGGGGGGGGGGGGGGGGGGGGGGGGGGGGGGGGGGGGGGGGG
>JAOXNN020000089.1:4872866-4899761 GCA_028571205.2 Hydropsyche betteni | reverse complement strand
TTCTTCATACTCTCGCATCAGATTTTTAAATTCAGGATATACTTCGGCTAAATGTTTTTGTTCAAACTCTACTACTTTTTCATTTACATAGGTAGTAAACAAAGAAGGTACTACCTGTATGGCCGGTGTGCCATTTGGATAGATAAGTCTTTCTTGTGTATTTGATTTTAAATAATTAGCAAAATCTATTGACTTATAACTTTGAGTACCCAATGCAAAAAGTGCTATATCAGGCAAATTGGGTGATACCTCCCAGCTAAATGAAGTAAAATCTGCAGGTAAGGCGGCAATGAAACGATCCAGATTGTTTTGAAACACTGTGAAATTATTATTAGCCTTTATTCGATCCAGCACTTTGGATTTAGCCAATTGGTAACGACTATCTGCTTCTAGCATTGCTTTTATGCGTTCCTTGGCCTGTGCATAGGGTAGCTCTTCTTTGAGTGATATTCTTTTGATAATATGATATCCTATTCGTGACTCTATTGGCTTTGAAACCTGACCATCTTTACTGAGTGCAAAAATGGCATCTTCAAAATCTTTTTCAAATTGATTGATACCGATAAAGCCAATGTATCCATCTTTAGTCTTGGTATTTTCGTCAGCTGAGTGAGTAATTACCATCTGATTAAAATCGGCTCCTTCTGATATAGATTTGTATACCTGGTCAGCTTTGGCTTTAGCGTCGGCATCTGATTTTTTTATTAAAATCTGTGCTATTTCTATCTCTCTTCTGGCGGGTCTGATATCATCTACCCGCAGCACATGATATCCTGAGCTGGATCTCACTGGTTTGGAGACATCACCTACTTTCATACTATAGATGGCATTTTCTATGTCATAAAATCCATCTGGCAACATCGCGGTTACATATCCCAGGTCACCACTGTAATTAAGATTGGTACGATCATCACTATTATCAGACACTACTTTACCAAACGGTATTCCTTTCATTACTTCACTATAAGCCTTTGAAACTTTAGTATAGGCAGCTAGTGTGTCTGCTGGACTGGCATTAGGTGGTAGTTGAATAAAAATATGTTTTACCGAAATGTCTTTTTTCTGTCTGTCATATATTTCTTTGATCAACTGTTCTGTAACCTCTTTATCCATGATATAAGAGTTAGAGACTTGCTGCTTGTACATGTGTAATTCCTCCATCAACTCGGGTACAGTATCCAATTGTATGCTTTTTGCTTTGGCTACTTTTAATTTGAATTTTTTATACAACTGTAAGTATTCATCCAAAGACTTACGCGAATAGTCCGCGTCTTTGCCATTATTTTTACTGTAGATGTACTGAAATTCGCTGACTGTGACTGGAAGGCCATTTACGCTAAATAATGTTTCGTCTGTTTCTTGAGCGTTTAATAAGGTGGTAATAAAAACTAATGAAAAAACGGTATAACTAATTCGTTGTGAGAACTTCATATATAGATATTTCTGAGCCGCAAATTTAACAATTATTCTGCTAGGTAAAAGTGAAATAATGTTAAACGAAGGATCTAAATAGCAATTACTAATTTCTGATCCAGGCTACCGGCATTTTGGGGTTGTAATTCCCTTCTATAGTAGGATTTTGCACATTACCAGTGTATATGCCTACCTTAGTACGTATAAAATCATAGAGTTCTTGGACCGAAACTATTTTATTGGTATTGGCATCTGCTTCACCCCGCAAACCTTTCATAAGATAGTGACTAAAGATTCCTTGTCTCAGGCCACTGTCTTCTAATGAAACCTCTCTTTCTTTACAGGAAAGTATCATAGCCGTGCCACCTCGCTCCTGATTGAGCACATTGTAAAATTTGTTGATAGAAGCCGTAAAATCTGCCTTGGCTTCTTGCATACTGCCAGCATAACAGGCATCTACAAGGCATAGCTTGTGTTTTGCTTTGGATGCTTCCATTATTTGTATTATCTCATCATGGTATAATTTATTGTTGAAACCATCGAAATCGATAGGCAGCAATGACCCATTCACACCGTGCCCAGAGTAATACAATAAGACCATATCATTGTCATCAGCCTTGCCAAATTGTTCTTGAATGGCCTCTACTATGTTTTTTCTGGTTGCATCCTCGTCTACCAATATTTTGATTTGATTATCTGGTATAGCTCCTCCTTCGGGGCTTTTAAGAAATGCAAAAATGCGATAG
Organism: Hydropsyche betteni; assembly: GCA_028571205.2. Classification (NCBI taxonomy): domain Eukaryota; kingdom Metazoa; phylum Arthropoda; class Insecta; order Trichoptera; family Hydropsychidae; genus Hydropsyche; species Hydropsyche betteni. The sequence continues at coordinate 4,897,602 of JAOXNN020000089.1, read as the reverse complement.
GCATCGTCGTCGGCATACCGGAGCACGGGCATGTGTGCATATTGAGCTACCCCTATCACCACCGGCCATATTTTGATTTCGTCATCTTGGTACACCTTTATGTCATTGCGTGAGGGTAAGCTTAATCTGTTATCTAATTGTTTTACTCCGTATGCAGTAAAAAGTTTTCCAGAAAGGGCAATTTGGATAGTCATTTCGTAATTCATACAGGTAAATAAAATTTCTTTATATTATTTTATTGATGTTTTGATGATTGTATGTTTTCGTAAAACTTTTACGTTTTAGGTGAGAAAGATTTCGAATGTACCGTGTGCAATAAAAAGTTTTTCCGACAAAGGACTTTGGATTTTCACTTAGTAACTCATACAGGTAAATCAAATTTACTTTATATTATTTTATTGATGTTTCGAAGGAAGTGTATTTTCGTAAAACTTTTACGTTTTAGGCGAGAAAAATTTCGAATGTACCGTGTGCAATAAAAAGTTTTCCAGAAAGGATGTTTTGAATAATCACTTAGTGACTCATACAAGTAAATAATATTTACTTTATTTTGTTTTATTGATGTTCCGAAGGAAGTGTATTTTCGTAAAACTTTTGTGTTTCAGGTGAGAAAAATTTCGAATGTGATGTATGCGGTAAATCGTATGTAAGAAAACGTGCACTAATCATGCATATCAAAATTCACGCCAATACCTGACCGCACAAATGTGGTATATAAATTATTTTGTATGTAATTGTAATTTCAATAAATGTGATTTATTAATAATATTTAATTTTTCAATTTAGTTTTAAAAGAGTTAAATATGTTTTTAAATGTTTAATTTAAATTGAAAAGGCCTAATTTTGAAATGGAAACGAGTCAATTTGAAATGAAGAAGTGCATTGGTGTATTGCTAAATTTTTAGGTGATGGTACGCTCAATTTTGCACAATTTTTGTCAGTGTTGTAGTGCTAAAAAAAAGTGCTGGAGCGCTAAAAAAAATTGGTGGAGCGCTATATATCTCTAAGATAAAAGAAAAAAAATATGCAAAAAATCATATGTTCTATTAAACTGCAACAAAAAAGCTAATAGAACTGACGAAGGTTGAAAATTTTCATGTTAGAAATTTCGGCTATCGTTCCTAAATACCGATGTTTTTGATTTTTTTCTCCAATTTCCGAATCTTGTGAAAATAAGTGTCAAATTTGAGCTAAATGAATGAACGAGGGTACGTGCTTCACGCTTAACCGCTCCTTTCTCTGCTCGATCAATTCGTGCGGTACTCATTTGTCCATTTTTTACTTTCCCTATTACAACCAGATGTCTTGAAATACTTGATTTGGAAGCTTTGAAATCTAATGCTTAATTCCGAACATGTTTTCGAAATGTGAAATTTTTATATTGAAGCGGCGTTCTACCTCGAAATAAAGTGGTGGAACGGCGCTCCAGTGCGCTCCTGCCCCACTACACCACTGGCTATAACTATGATATTACTCACAAAACCATATTTAAAATAATCTTGATAAATAATAATATTTTAATATTGATATTTGAAAAATAATACAAGTATGTATTTTTTATATTAAAATAATAAATATATAGTAAAATTAATTTTCTTAATATTTTTATTTATACAAATAAGAATTATTTTCATTTCATCCCAGTTATTGAACAAAATTTTAAACACGTTCGCCTTCAATCGATCATGGTCCGAAATCGCCATGTTTAACACAAGCTTCAGAAAAACCGTGTCGGCCATTTCCTTCCTGTGGAGAGGTGCACGCGGGCACCATGGTGAGTCTTTTGCTCCTACTTTTACCGCGTTTTTTGCGTTTCAAACCATCCAAAATCATCAAATTCGTCACGAAATTTGCAAATTCTCCATTATCCCGCAACCTCGTTAACTTCTCGCGACTCCGCGACGACTTCGACGTCAGTGTTCCGTTTAGGTTATGTTTGAAGCTAATCCGCTTACGAACTGTGAACCGTTATTTTAACTACTGAACGTAACTATTGTAAGGTGTAATTGATCGAGCTCTAATGATGGTTTTCACTTTTGGTTAAAACAATGTGTTCTATAAGAAAGTTTGTGTCATGTTATGGAGCGTAATGTCGACCACGTTGCACGCCTGACAAATGTCACTTATAACATGTCGATTGTTACATTTGTCTAATCGCATTCTAATCACTTAGTAAATTATATTTCAATGATTCAAACATATTTTGAATATCCATTCTTCATAATTAGCTCGAAATCTATTTCATCTTAAGTTTGCAAATTTTTAAATCATTTCAATGTAAGAACTTCCATATTTTTAATCAAAACCTATACGATATCGAATATTTTGTATATTTGTTACTATTATGAACATTTTAAAATCGAATCTTAATTTTGAATTGCCAAATTTATAGTTACCCATATAGTGTCATCTAATACTCAACTTCAATCGTACAGATCTCTTATTTAAAACATCCGTTTAATTTTTCAGCCTTTCGAACGTTTTGTGCAGACTGGGCGCGTCGCCCTCGTGTCGGACGGACCCGATAAAGGCCGTTTGGTCACAGTTGTTGATGTTATCGATCAGACCAGAGTCCTCGTTGACGGGCCATGCTCAAATGTTCAACGCAAGGTTACTATTGCAATTAATATTAATTGAAAATCATCACTTTGTATTTATTAATTTAATTTTTGTATTTTAGGGTCTCCGCCTTAATCAATTGCAATTAACTAAATTGCGTATTAAATTCCCATTCTCTGCTTCTACCAGAATTGTCAGAAAAGCTTGGCAAGATGCTGACCTCTCCAAGAAGTGGGAGGACACTAAATGGGCCAAAAAATTGGCAAACAAGGAAAAGGTAACGAGATTGTAGTGCGCATAAAACATCAGGTGTTTGTTACTTTCAATATTTTTGTTAATCGATATTTTTTTATATTTGTAGAGGGCCAATATGGGTGATCTTGATAGATTCAAGCTCCAAATTGCCAGAAGACAACGTAACAGAATAAGGACCGTTGCCTACAAAAACTTGAAAGCCAAGGGTAATTTGACACTATTTAGAAAGTTTAAAATTAACTAAAAGTATGTTTTGATGTTTATTTTTTTTTTTTTAGCCAAACGTTCCGGTGCCCTCTTCGGCAAAAAGAGTGTCAAACCCAAAAAAGCGTCGAAAAAGCCACCACGCATCAAGAAATCAGTTGACAAATCAGCAAAAAAATCTGCCAAGCCCGCAGCACCTAAACCCGTGGCCGCCAAACCTGCAGCTGCTAAACCTGCTGCCGCTAAACCAGCCGCTGCCAAGCCAGCACCCAAGAAGTGAATACGCTGATTAATGTTTAATTTTTAATATAACAAATACAATATGAAAAACTAACTCCTTGTTTTAATTCATTCAAAATCTGATTTGATTTAATGGCGCGTATACCTTAATGATATATAAAATTTGAATTATAAGAAAAGATTAAAAAATAATATAATCACTAAAAATTCTTAAGTTTAGAAGTGACATGGCTTAAAAAATAAGCATTATATTTTTCACTTTAATATAGTTTAAAACTATAAAAAATATGTATTATATGTATTATTATTCTACAATGGTAAGGTCCCAAGCAAACAAGTATACAAGTGTTATTAAATGGAAATTTACAATGTCTTTTGATGATTCAAATGCCGATGTTTCGCCAAATTCTGATTTTTGTGAAGTCTATTTGGATGAAAGTTCTATCCAAATATATGAATGGACTTATCTCTTATTTTTATACGTCTGCCACACAACTGGTAGTCTGGAATATATCCTCAAAAAACTGCAGTGTACTTCGATAAGTGTTTGAATATTGCAGGCGAATTGAGATCTGGTTTCTTCAATAGATACATTGTAACTTGACACAATATAGTTTCATTTAAACATCGATTTTCAAATGAGAAAATAAAAACTAGGTTGTTAGAGAGATTATAGAAATCTAAAGCTTAGTAAAATATTTCGTTCATAGATGTCTCTGATAAAATATAATTTTCCACGATTCTATATTTAAATATCTATGCAGAAAAATCATAAAAACAAATAGAAAATATTAAATCAATCATAATTAATAAATATAAATTGCAACGACCTCATTTCGATACAATGATTACAATCTGGACTCAAAACATGATTTTTCGACCGGAGGATCTGCAAATTTCGACAGTTACATGCAAAAACTGAAGGTGCAAGCTGACGAAGAAGCAGGTTTTCCCTAGAAACCTCAAAAAGGAGGACAAGTGGTTCGAATCCGCGTGGTTCTCGTCGTTGTCGACTTCTGTTTGTTGCACAGGCGAGAACGCTTTGTCGCTTTTGAAATCGCGTACGCTCAAGTACGAGAGAAAGTAATCTCAACGCTGAAACGACCAAAATTTTTATTTTGTAATTTTTCCAGACGATTTTTAATATAAATAAACTTGAAAAACGGATGGAAATGTAAAAAAAAGAATAATAAAAGAAAAATAATTCTGTTTCTATTCTAATGCGGATAGATGGCACTGTGATCTGTGTCAAATTTCAATTCGTTCTAATGTATGTTGATATCTTGAAAGGTTAATATTTCAGGTTTTTTTAAATAAATAATATAAATATGTTATTGTAATTTTATTTGAAGTTATATTTCGTAAAGTTCCTTTATTAAAAAATATGAAAATTTTGGTCGTAAGTGGGTTAAGTTAGTCAGAGTGTGGGCAAAGCAGTGCGCATTCGTTTTCGATTCGTTTATTCAGTTATGGCGGGAATTTCGTGTTGACTACTACCGCTGAAATCCCATTTCGGATTCGCGTCTCAAAACGTGCAAATTTATGAGTGAAAGTTCGTCCCCTTTTCATTTTTATCGACCTTTTCTCATCGGCATTTGTAAATCAATAACACTCCATCGAAATCGATTTAATTTCAATACAAACAATTGACATTTCAATCGAAACGACATTCAAAATTTCTCATACTTAAATTTACAGATTAAGTTGTTGTCAAGCCTTGAAATATCATCGAAATGAATCCTTTCGATAATATGTGTCTGAAGTATATCCTATTCTTCGTATCATGTAAGTATATATTTTTTAAATAATATCACATTGATTTGAATAACAGCAGTGTAATAAATACCATGCTATTTTCTTAAGTCGGTCAATGAAACGTCGTTTCAAAAACACGCACATTTTGTGAATTGTGTCGTTTGATATGAAATTAAATATTCATATGATTTAAATAGTGATGAATCTGTTTGATTTTAAAACAAAACTTTGTACGAATGATATGTAAAATCGTGAAAATTGATGTTTATCATTATGTATATTCATGCAATTTTCCGTAACGAAAGTTGTTTTATAATTCCAAGCATTGGTCATAGGTGAAAAGTTGAGCAATTGAAGTGTGACAAAAGTCAGCTACACAAGAAAAGCGATAAAAGTGAAATTTCAATTGTAAACATTTCTGTGTGCATTTTTGTGTATTGAAAGGTAAAAAGTTTGAATAATTAATTACAAACAAATATTTTTGAAATGTTTAAAGTGCATTTGAAAAACTATTTATGTATTACACAACATCTAACTTGTAATGCAATAAAACTTTATTTTTTAGTATCATTTTTTGTACAAAATCAATTAACATTTAATATAAAAAACATACTGTAACAAGGAAATAAACGATTTTTTACCATATATTATACACAATAAAATTTTATCTAAAAAGAAAGCGATAGTATTTGGCATTCAAGGTCCATTCGCATTTGTTTTATTGTAAATTTTTCACTTATAATCATAGAATTTATATGAAATGGAACGTCTGATCAATGTCCGAGGTCTTCGCTCTATTCAATACTTTATTTCTCAAGACTTTATGTCCAGCTAATTTGTTACAATCATGCGATGCACTTATTGTTAGTGTAAGAGTTTTCACTTTTACAAGGCCAAAGATAAGACATTGCATAACCACATATTTCAGGTTTAGATTATAGAGATTATGTCATTTCTAATATCCTCAATTTAGGAATCATTTGATGTAGAGGAAATCTCGTGGATTTCGTAACACATTGATTAAAAAATTAATCCATTTAATTTTTATCAATAAATTTTCGGAAGCATATGTCTTAATTAATTTATATAATGGAATTTTAATACATAAAAATTAGTTACAGTCAAGCTTTATAAATAAATAATTGATAAATCAGCATGCCAATCGACAAAAAAAAAATCGTTTTTGGTTTCATTGAATTTCACCTAATGTTATAAAATGTTATGAGAAATATATATGAGTATATATTACAAAATAAGCTACTTATCCTCTAAATCTAGATTAGTTAATTGGTTTTATAGAGCGAAGGTCATTTTAGAATCTGAAGCTAGTTATTTATACACAACCTAGGCGTGTTGTGATTGTGAACATGACATTAGATAATTAGTTGACGGTACAAGTTTTTCGTGCTGTTTTTGTCACAAAACAAAGAACTTATCAAGGTCTTTCGTACTGAAATATATGATTATTATCACAGAACGGAATTATATTTAATTTTGATAATTGAATATTTCGTGTTCCAGGTGTCAATGCCGCAATCGTTCCAGAAGAATTGCCTTCACTTTTATCAGTGGCTTATTCCAATATTCCACCAATTAAAAAGGGTAATAAATTTAAATTTGAATATGATAAACATTCGTGAATGTTTAATGATTTTTCGTGCATGAAAATTAATATTTTCGGTTTTAAGCTTATCTGCTCGTTGATGTCTTTTTATTAATGTAAAATTTTCATTATTTTCACTATGGCGATAAATTCAACGGATTATTTTTATCGCTGAATAATCTATTATATTTTTTAAAAGGTAATATTTTACTTTTACTTTTTTATATAATACATTATAACGATTTTACTTTTGTCTGCAAAACTTAGAAAGAGAAACTTGACGATCCTAAAAATAACCGGGTTGCATAAGTTTTTAAGCAAATATTTAGCGAATAATTATATTCGGTAACGAAAAACTCTTGAATTTTCCAGGAACCGATTCCAGAGTCGGATTCGGATTTAGTTTGGGAAATCATGCAGATTTTCAAGTGATGTTCGAATTTGGACCACAAATATATACTAGTCCCGTTGGTAAGACATTCACATAAAAATTTGAACTATTTCAACTTATTACAATACATTATTAAAATGAATTATATATAATTAAGGTTCCAGCTATGCATCGAGTAGCAAACGTCACACGAAAAAACCAACATCACAAAGAGACAAGGCAAGTGTTTTTTTTTCGTACACGAAATTAAGCGATTTCCATGTAAATAACTGTAATATAAAATAAACTCGTTCTAGGTTAACGATATGCGTCAGGTGAAATTGTAATAAAATAAAACGTTAAATTACTTACTTCAATTCTGATTTTGTTTTAGCTAAGCGATTCGGATGCCGGAAAATATTTGGCCGGATGGTCTCAAAATATGAAACAGAAGAAAGTAAACAAACCTTCCTACACTCCATTGGCAATTCCTGAAGAACAACCAGAAGATAGCGGATTAGGTACTGTAGACTTGACCAAACTTTTGGCTGATATGGAAGAAAATAAAGGTGAAATAGTGTTGAGCCAACCTTTATCTGGAGTAAATTCTGATGTCATGTCCCAGTTGAAACAATTGTATGGAGAAAAAACTGAAAAACCCGAAGCTGTTGGTTTGGCTTCAGCGATCAGTCCTAAGTTCAATGTTAAAACTGCTGAAAATTCTGAGTTCAAAGTTCAAAATGAACGTGTCAAGGAACAAAAACGAAAGATTACCGAAGAATTGTCCGATGTTAGTTTGGATGATGAATAAATTATAAAAACCATGAAAATTCTAATGCCATATTATTAATGTACCCACCGGTGCTTTCATTAATGTTTTCGATAAAAAAAATGTACAGATCCATCTATGTATTGTAAAAAATATAAAATTTATTTCTGAAATCTTTTATTATTCGAAAAAATAAATAATAAGTAAAATATCAAGATGTTTCAATATCTGAAATAAAAATCTTAATTTAGAAATAAATTTCATTAAAATTTATCAGAAAATAGTTATAAAATTTTGAATAATATTTATCGACACCTTTCGGTAAATTTTATAATAAAAAATTTAATTTATCAAAAATATTTAGTAAAAATATCGATATTTTACAAAATAGCAATCCAAACAGATGCCGCTATATAAAATTTAATTTTCAAATAACATGATTAAAAATCAAAACTGTTATGAATCACGTTCATTTACAACGTTCAATGTCACTGTGAATTTCTAGATTAACGAACAAACACATCATTATACTTTTTTCCCATCATCAAATTATTTAATATATATTTACACACTGGAAATTATTGCTTCATACGCAAATACATATATACATATTTGCGCACTTAATTTATTTGCACAATAGTTAAGCGCTTAAACGTTTTCCTATGCAAACATACACATATGACATTTTTGTGAAATACGAAAATTTTTCACCATTTACATTCCATCACGATCAAACTTTACCGACCAAAATAATCGGATGACGCGAATTGTAATATTTTAATTTATTCATAAAGTGAATATCTTTACGGTTGGTTTGTTCAATTTGGAATGAGTAATATTTTGATCGATATTTATCATAATAATTAACAAATTATTGTTGTAATAATATGTGTAACATAATAGCTATGTATAATAATATTATGTTTTCCGGAATTGATCGTTTATGATTACTAGCGGCAATACCCGACGTTGCTCGGGACTTGGCGTTTTAAATCAAATTATTTTTTATATGGTGATCGGTTGAACGATATATGGGGGGAACATTTTTTTGCGGACTGTCCCGTTTTGGGTTACGGGAAATATGGTCACCCTATTTTGATGTTACAAAAACCTTCTCGATGAAAAAATATTTGTTTTATATAGGTGGGGGAACATTTTTTTGCAGACCGTCCCGTTTTGGATTACGGGAAATATGGTTAGACTATTTTGATGATACAAAAACCTTCTCCACAAAAAAATACATAACACATGCCAATTTTTATGGCGATCGGTCGAACCGTATTGGAGTAATACGGCAGCAAACATACAAACATCCATTTTTATATAATAGTAGATATAGATTATATTTTTTTATATGTAATCGAAATTTTGTGTCAGAAAAAATCCGAAACAAAAATCGCAATTATTCAATAATTTTTATTTTTTTATAATTTAAGACTTTTGAATGAAGATTATCAGGATCAAGAAAGTTTAAAAATTGTCTGTTTGAATCACAAAATTTTCTCTCCCTAATATAAAAAATACATGATTATTATTTAAATCCATAACATCGTCACTTTCCATTTCGATTCCGATCCAAAACGACCACCCAAAATCGGAAAATTTCACACGAAACGTAACAAGACCTCGTTTTCCACATAGCCGATACATTCCGTGTAGATCAATCACCGAAATTTTGGGTCGTCGACATCTCGAATGATTTCGAAAATCGAATTTACATATTACGTTACACCACCAAAGCCTCCAGGAAGTTCCTTGAGCTGCCACAGTCCGGATAAACGAAAATCCGACGACTATTAACTCTATCCAGTTTTCCAATCCGATCATTGCCATAGATCGACCTATTTCCGGGTCGATCGGAAAACTCGTGGAAAGCGTCACGTAGTTCGATGTCTTATAGAATTTTCTTTGTGTCGGAATGTTCTGGAACTTGTACTTGTATGCTACATACGTAATGGTGGTTGACGTGACTGTTTATCGTGCAAAATCACCATAATTTCTCGTAATGGAATAATATAAATCGCAGATTCTGTCAAAGTGGAAAATTTTATTGAGAGTTCAAAGTTTCTGTGAAAATTACGGGTCGGCAGACGTGGAAAATTTATTACGCGGATTCGCATTGAAATCAAAGATTCATTCTCATTTGATTAATTATTACTAAGAATGTATTATATAACACATCGAAAAGTCTCATGGAATTATCATCATTGTTTTTATACTTCAAATACAATCTTTTAAACATCAAAATCAACCATCTAATCGTTCGACCGTTGTCATAGTAATCGATGAAATATTTCGTTGATTATTTTTCTAAATACTTTCCGATTGTTGAATTTTATGTTAAAAAGGACGAATTTAAAGTTTAAAAAGTTGAATTCGAAGTATATAAACTGTACCAATACTTTTTGGTTAAAAAACTGGATCAGTGTCAATGGGACACTGTGTTAGCAATTAAGTAGTAAAGATAACGAATTCGTAATATAATTATTACAACAAAATTTGTCGAAATGTGGTCGTTGACCGTGAATACGATATTTCACCGAAACAACACCCATTAAATATATTTATTACACGGCAAGTGAAAAGGACAAACGAGTGTCATTGACTGCAACGTTACGTCTAAATATTATGCACTTTAACGATGGAAATTTTGTGCGTGGGATGTGTTCTTCAAACTAAAATATGAAATAATAAAAGTTCACATGACCGTCCGTGACTCGAAAGTAAAAAAAAGGCCTTCTTTATTTGATTTCGTATTTTCTATACGGCCTTCTGATCTTTCTTTTTTTGTGTGCGCGTTGAAGTCTAAATATCACACATTATATTGTATGATTAATGTGTTTCGTACTTAAAAAATAAATTGGTTGTAATAATGTATTTGGAGTGTCGAGATAAATTTTTCGTGTTTTCAAATCATTATTTGTCATCAGATGATTGATATTTTGATGCGGTCGATTTTTTTTAAGTATTCATCTCAAATGAATCTTTGCATATGTTGTATTAAAATGCGTAGTTAATTATGTAATATTTGCATGATTTGCGTCAATCAAATCTTCATTGAATAGTGATTATTTTATTTGCAAAGATTCATGTAATTATAATAAATATTTTAAATTACAAAAAATAACTATTTCTAATAGAATAAATCAACATTCAAATGTCATTATCAAATAGATTAAAAGCAAAAAGTAAACAAAACATAAGTGACAATCATTCATAATAATTTACTTAAACCTAACACGCAATATGAAAATCAAAAAATAATATTTAGGGGTCACATTAAGTCTGTTTTGGAAATACCCAAAATGTAAACAAGATTTTTTTAAATTTCAAATCAGTATAAAATCACACGTCCGACACAAAAAGAACGTTTCGATTTTATACGTGTTAATTTTACAAATTTATCGAAAATTTTTAATAATTGCACAAAAAGAAGAAAAATTCTAGAATTCAATAATAAAAATTACAAAATACACTTTGCAATTAGTTATAATTGATTTCACATGACGAAACTTCATTTTTCTCATAAAAATTATATTATATAAATATTTTAATTGAATGACATTGTACATAGAACGAAAAAATATAAAATTTTGCGTTTAAATAAAATGTACAGAAAGTGTTTCGAAGAGTTACATAAATAATGGTACAAGTACATAGCTTCCGAGATCATTTTTCTCTGTAAGTAAAATAATGCTTTTTAACGGGAACAATTTTAAAAAATACCAACTAATAATTGGATACATTATTTTGAAAAAATGATTCATCGAAACGAAACAAGCCGATATAAATCGGTTGTAATGCGTGAAGCTTAAAAATTCAAATGCATATTTACGATGTATTCATTATGATAAATCATTTTGTAACGTTAAAAAAGATTGTTCGATCTTTGCTGATAAATCGTACGATGCACTGTAAGCAAAGTTCAGCAACTCCAATTGGGAAAAACCAGGAATGCTGGCAATGAACCTTTGTCAAAAGCGAAAAACTGAAATAAATATCTGAAACTGATCCCGATAAAAACGAATGTGTTTATCAAAAAGTTCATGATTTTCTTGATTTGATATTATAAATGACTTGGTATATGACTTTCTTATTTGATATCTAAAAAAATAAAATAAAATTTAAAGCACAAATGCATTGCAAAAAATAAAAAAATATTGCATTTAACTGAAACGTTTTGTTTTGAAAGTTGTATAAGTTTGATATCATCTTTTTATTTAAAATCATTTTGCACAATTTTCTCGTGAATTTTCCAAAACTAGTTAAACTGTATAATTTTGTAGTAAGAATGTTTTATTTTGATGTGGAATAAGTCCATTCGTAGCAATCATGATAAAACAAGTTTTTTCTCAGATTCATTTGCAATCATTCAATTTGTTTTGCTTTTTTTATTAGTTAAGGAGGAATAAGTATGTTATTTTTACGAAGTAATTTACTTTTAATACTAAACTGTTAGTACTTTTAGTACTAAGTCCATTATAATATAATATGTATTGCTGTAATTGATTCTCAATAAAGTTCATGTTTATTTACTTAAATATGTATATTTACATTTAATACTTATTTTGTATTAAAAAATACATTTTAGAAAAACCAATTTCAATTAAAATGTAAATTTAAAATTGCAGTTGATTATATTTTTTTTTATAATTAGTTATTATTGAAAGTAGTATAAGTCCTTTTGTTGTTAAAAATTGTTAGTTTTCTATAATATTATATATTTATTAATCATTTTCGCATAATAAACGTTAATATGTTGACAATTTAAAACCCGGATTGATTAATATGTGCTAATATTTCTATATAATACTTATGCAACCGTAAAACTTTTAATATCTCACAGTATAAATAAACGGACTCATACCACTTTTAAAAACAACTCCTTAATTGTCAATTATTCATGTGCACTGAAACGAGCATCGATTAAGATAACAAATTTGCTTTTTTTCCTTAAAGAATTTTTATCTTCGCCATATATAAATAAAAATTAAAGTAACAATCGTTCAAAGTGTATATATACATTTTTAAGATTTCGTTTTTTATGAATTTTTACAACAAAGTAGCAATTATTTTCGTTCGTTATTTTGTACGAATATTTATCGGAAATAATAAAAATACAAATAAAAATAAAAATGTTTCAAACAACATCGTCTTATTACGATTTTGAATTAATTCGACAACACACTATTATTAGTATATCAAATAAGTAGCACTAATGGCTCGTATACGCAATTTCCATTCTATCCCATTTTCGGATAAGGTCATCAAAATATAATTCAAATATTCTAATTACATATCGGACTTTCTAATATTTTAATATTTTTCAATTGGTAAAAAAAAACGTCGAATCCATTCCTGATTGGAAGGTTTCCGGATTGTATTGTTTTACTGACCGCATCACATTCCATTCAATTTCAATGAAGAATGAAAAGCAATGCATAAATAAAATGATCAAATAAATACATAAAATGATCAGATAAGTAAATATGATGCGTAATTTGCAAAAAAAGTTTTTCAAACACCGATTCGATAATCGATATTGATTAAAAATCTGCGTTGCGAAAGATTAAGCGAAGGTCAAGGATCTTGTGTAATTTTCTCGAGTTAATTACTAATTTTTTTTTATCTTTGTGAGTATTTTGATTTTTTTTTTCAACTTATTTTATGACGAATATAAATATATTTAATGTATTACGTCTATTCGTCTCGGTCTGAGTAAACGAATTATCATATTTAAATTCAATTTTGGCTTCTGATAACGTTTTTTTTTCAAAGAAATATTCATTGAGCAATTAGAAGATTGGATTCGGTGTATTTTTGGAATAAATCTTTTTTAAGCCATACAAATTTTTGCGTTGCTGCAAAAAATGCATAATTATAAAACGAGATGAATTTTATATTACATTTTTATACTATTACGCTATAAGTATGAATTTAGAATTATTAAATTATCTTATAGAAAGATTATATTATAATTTGTATGTTATGTAAAAATTAATTTATCCTCAAGTTCAATAATTCAAAATACTGATAACATTTTTATGAGCATAAATTCATATGATTTTTTTTTATTAATACTATAAAAAAACATAGGTACTTACTTTTGTTATTATATAACATTTTTATAAACACATCGAATGTTCAATACGATGTATTTTAAGATCCGGATACTTCGTTATAACTTCGATGTTTTCGAATCGAAATTCAATAGATTTTTTTTCAAGTCGAACCAAACATATTTTTTTCAACAATGTTGTTATGATGAAAGCAATTCATCAAAATTGTTATTGAAAAAAAATTAAAAGCAATTTTATACAATTAAAACGAGTTGTGTAAATTGACATAAGAGCAATTAAACACATCTTATTTGCCATACGATATGATAGTATAAAATACTTCAATGAAAGAAAATGTATAAATTATGCAATGATACTACTTTGTATTTGACTATTGTACAACTGTTGCCCTTTAACACTAAGAATGTTTATTTTTATTGAAAAAATAAAACGGCAAGAACGTTTTATTTCAGTGTCAACATTTTTAGAAAAAATAAACTATAGAGAGTCGATTTGTTTTTAAATATTTGCTTTGTTTTACTAAAGTAAATTGTGCGCTTTTCTCGATTACTTTGATATGATCCGTCGTCGGAAAAAAACGCTAGAAATTATGTAATGTTTCATAGAAATAAGTATTATGAAAGAAAATCTGATTCAATTGATGATAATATTAATAAATACTATTATTCATATTTGTTAAGTCTGATAATTAATTTTTGATTACTTTTAGCTAACTAATAATGGAAATATCTGCATGTTGTTACCAAATATTATTCAAGTTCGGTTTAATCAGAATAGATTAGAGATGGTGAAATAGATATTTTCAAATATAAAGTACCATATTAAAATATACTTATGTATATTGACGTTGTGAATTAAATAATTCATTTTCATAATTATGATAAGAAAATACGTTGAAATTGCATAATTAACATGGATTTTTGTCTGAATACTCAAAATATTTATACCTAATGACTAATTGTTAATGATTTCAATAGAAATGATAATGTAGAATTTTCGAAAATAGAATTATAGGTGGTTTGAGTAATAGAATATTTCCTGTTTTAGACTCATGAACGCATTTGAAAATTTTAATTGTGTATGTAATAGTTTTTATGAGAAACGCAAAAACGATCAGATATGAAAGCATAAAATAATTAACAACCAATATTCTTAATATTTTTTAGTCCCAGAGTAAACAAATAAAAACGACCAAAAGATTTTCATGACCTTTCCGATATTTTTTATAGGTTATGATTGTCTTTTTAAATATTATATAAACATTATTCAAATTGAATAAAATATTTAAAAAACAAAAGCTTAGAGTAATATATTTTTAATATGAAGTCCATCTCAATACAAAATTTTAAAAGTGTAAGCTTATGTCATTAAAATAATAAAATTAATTCAAATGTCTTGAACTCGTCTTTCTTCAAATAAAACGAACAAAGAACGTAATACAACACCAAAAGTGACCGACAGAGTAATATCAATCAAAAATTAAAAACAAAAACAATACATATATATATTACAATTCAAACCACCAACATACCAAAAACGCAATAATTCCGCGAACCCAAATTTTGCACAATCATGTTCCGATTTTCCCGAAGCGCACATACTTTTTTAATTGTTAAAATATTATTAATTTATTAAAATATTAATTCGAGAACTGACCGCAACTCCAAATAAATGAATGGAAAACCTTTTCTCTCTGAAGTCACCCTTTTTATTAGAAAAAATGACTAATTAACTGTCGAATGGAATATTTTTTGAGATTCTTTAATCATCAATTCAATTTTTGATTCTTTTCATCGATTTTTGAATTATGATTGAAAAGATTTTTCGAAGAACTATAAAGTTAAGCATTATGCGAAAATATCAATAGATAAGGTAATGCACTGGTGGTTGATCATGTGCCAGTAATTGAACACTTTTCAGAAAAACGTAAAAATTGACGTTTTTAAATACGATAATCTTTCGGAAAGAGTTTGATAGATTAGCTGTTTATTACATCTTATCTAACGCACCCTTTCCGAAAGATTATCTTCTTTAAAAATCTTAATTTTTACGTTTTTCTGAGAAGTCATCAACTACAGGTGTTATTACCTTAGATACCTTTAGATGAAACAAACATATATTATTGTTTTTTTTTTCAATTTTATACATGGATCATTGGATGCGAAAATTTCAAAATAACAAAATAATTTAACAATGTAATTTTTAATTTAATATTCTATTCTTTGAAATCTTTTCCTTTTCTAAAATATCACATACAACAATTACATATGATGATAACAACAATGACATCCTTACGAGGAAGTTAAGCGATATTTGATCAGATCAATAGAGATAAAATATGAATTGTCATTTTTTTTAAATTCTATTTGAGTGATTTCAAAATAACAACGAAATTAAGTGATATTCAATAAAATAGATAGACAAATAACTGTACCATCAAAATACCATCATTCAATGAATAATTTTATTCAATATTCTTTGACACCTTTACTTTTTCTTAAAGCATCACATACGAAGATTACGCACGATGATGACATCAACGACGCAATCATGCAATCAAAAGAAATCAATCTTTCAGCCAAATACAACGAAAAACCTTCCTTTACAGCAACAATACTACCTAAATCAACCACAAACACAATACTCAATCAAAATCATATCGAACAAAGACAATCCATCAAAGAAACCAAGTCATCGTCACACTGAAAATTCGACACTTACCACCTGTATTTTCCAAACTTTGCACTTTTCCCCGACTTCGCCCACTCCTTCTCCGACTTCGGCTTCATCATCAGCGACCTTGATGACCCACTTGGACTGCTGACGAGCTGGTGGAAGACCAGCCCCTCCGAAGACACTGCTTATCGCAGTCGCTCGACTTTTCTGCCGGGTGTCGTTCAGTCGTGGTCGGAGCGTTGTGCGAGGAGCACTAGTTGTTCGTTGTCGATTTTTGTTTTGTTATTATATTTGTTGTTAAGGGTCGATTGGTCGTTGGGTTCGGAATTGGTTGATGGTCGTCGGTGGTTTTTTTTTTGATTTTTTTCGTGCGAGTTTTCTGTGAGTTTTTCGAGTTTTCTTCGGGTTGTGGTGAGTGTTTGAAATTTTTGTTCCAATTAAATTTTCGGTCGGTTTTATCAATTGAATTGATATTATCTTAAAATATTTAAAAATTAGATCATTATTTATATTTGGTATAATTTGTATTTAGAAAGATTGTGATGATTTCTAGTTATCCCCTATATAATCACGGATATCCCCTATATATAATCACGGATATCCCCTATATATAATCACGGATATCCCCTATATATAATCACGGATATCTTTGTGTGTGTGTGTGTGTGTGTGTGTGTGTGTGTGTGTGTGTGTGTGTGTGTGTATGTGTGTGTGTGTGTCTGTTCGTCTGTTCGAATGACGCTCGCGACTTTTTATAGTATTGATATTCTAATATGGTTTTTATGCGTATACAGTTAACGTCTATAATATGATGCTTATTACTAACTAACTACTGACTTTGCCTATATGACGTCTAGTGACAATAACAAATGAACTATTTTGATTTTTTTAATTAAATATTAAATATTCGAATCGGGTACGGGCATCGACTTTAAAATAAACATATACACATCCCGATGTTATTAACATCGGGCCTATTTACTAGTTATTTTAATAAATATCAAAAATTATAACTATTATTACTATGGTTAGTTTTTTTTTAAACCGACAAAAAAATCATAAACTTCTAACATATAATAAAATGTACATTTCCAGGAAATGTGATTAGAATTAATTTTTAAATAAATAAAAGAATTGGAAATAAAGATGATTTGATAGAATAATCAAATTTTGACTTGACCCAAATTTAAAATAAATGTAAAATTTTTAGATAAAAAAATTTATATAATACATCCTTGCATGAAAAAAATTAATATAAATATCTTTTTTTTCCGAAACCCATTATATTTAATTAAAGTAAACAAAATATTCATAACTAACAATAAGAATCTATTACCCGAAAAAATTGGCAGCCATGAAAAAATTGTCCTTGAACCTTTCGAATAATAAATGTCTAATTTTCAAAATAGTGAAAGCGAATAAATATAGTAATTATGCTATTAACCCATTTACATATAATTTGGACAAAGTCATATGCAATATCAAAGTTTAATTATTAAGAACGAAAATTTGATCGTGCAGTTTCAATTCAGAGTATAAAGATCATAATTTTTTATTAAAATAAATATTATATTTTAAATGAGCTTATAAAATCATGTATAAATTAACGAAAATAAATTTATAATACTTATCAATCTAATGTGAAATGATATCGCAATTGAAATTAGTCATTAACACGAAATGTCGATTTAAAAAATCCAAAATTACGAAATGCTGATATAAGCGTACTACTTTTTAATTATTCACACATCCGAAGAAAGATATTTTGAAACTATTTTAAAAAATTCAGAATAGTTTCACAATTTTTGACGCAAAGTTCACTGTACTGTGAAAAAAATAGTGCATTCTTTTTACATCAATTCTGATATAACAAAGAAAAAATTGAAAGAAATTGTCGATATAAAAAAAAAACCAAACTTTGATCGCGCTTAAAATGTCATTCATATTTAATCTGTCAAAAAATGCATCTAATGACAAATTTGACCCGAAAAAATTGATAAATTCATTAGAATTGAATATGAACATTTAGATTACTCAATGAAATTTTTTTTTAGTACAAAAAAACTTATTGTGAAAGTCGATAAGTGTTAGTAAATATAATGACAACGAAGGTTGAATGGGAAGCCTTTTCGCGATGCGGTCACGAGTTTTTCCGAAGCCGATTTTTAGAACATTTTGCAATGTGTTTATTTATATGCTTGTCGGTAGTTTTATTGAAATTCTAAAACAAAAAAAATGGGAAATTTGAAATAAAAAAAAATACATCGACTTAAAGCTTTCGTGTGCGCGATTTTAGTACGCGGAAATGTGATAAGTTCGTGATGAAAGTTCAAGGCGTCCATTTCGGTTACATTTTGTTTTTGTAAATGTTTACAATTAATCAATTTTGCATAAGTCTTATCATCATTTCCTATTTTTTTATTGAAATTTTTAAAAACTAGAGAAATTTGTGAATATAAGTAAAAATTTTCCACTGAAATAGTAACTATTGGTTTGGCTGATCTATTAGTAATGAAGTATATAATGATTTTATTGCGTTTATCACAAACGGGATTTCCATTAGTAATAGTTAAATTATATTGTGACCAACTGATTGTTACTTTATTATCGTACGTACAATTCTTGAAAATTTTCAAGAAAATTTAAACAAGAATTCCAAGACAATAAAACTACTCGTTAATATGCAATTATAAACTAACTGACAAGATTAAATAATATAATACTTATTCATTACATTCGTAATAAACCTGTGTTTCCGTGACTCATATAAAACGTAGATAACACATTGTTTTCTTACAGGTTTCACACATAAAATCCAACCTTTTACACTTTAAATTGAATCTTTCAAACTTCAAATTCAATCATCGAAAAGTATAATATTTAAAAATTCGGTTTTGAAACGCAAAACCTGTATAACGAACGGAAGAAAACCAAAACTTTTCATCTTTTTCCAAACAATATGAAAATAAATATTTCGCGAAATCTTCGCACATCGATTATTGTCGTTTTGCAACGGTCGTTTTGAAATCGCAAAAAGTTTCGCAACTATTTTGTTTGTCTACGTGATCGATGTGTCGAACCTTTCATAAATTGTTATTATGCGAATGGTTTAAACAATCCTGTGCACTTTTGATATAAAATGGTATTCGTATACGATGTACTTTTCACCTTCGACTCTGTGCAATGTATCCTTTCGTAATTTTAGACGATGAAATTGCCGGTTCGCAAGTCGTTGATTTATTAAATCAAGCGAAGATATCCTTCGTTGATTTTCAACGATAATGAAATGATTTATTTGAGACTTAAAAATCCGATAATATGAAACGTCATTCGGTTTCGAATATCGTATTAATCAATTTTTTTGTTATTTGAACTTAAAATTTTTAATGATTTGTAAATATTTTTGCATATTCACGGTCGTTTTTAAATATGCATCCGTGTATTAATGTAATTATGTAAAACAAACACTACTTCATCAGATTATTCAATATCTGCATTTTTTTTATTGTTGTATTAACGATGAGTAAATAAAAATTGCATGAGATAAAAATGTTTCAAATACTTAGCACGAGGAGTATGCAATAAATGATTTTTTTTTCTCAATATACTTATTGACAGAGGTACATATTTCAATTCTTTGAATACATTATTACGTATGCCCTTTGAAAAATTACCTTATTTACAATCGGAATTGCTAAATCATCTTCGTTTATTACATCACGTACATGTATAAAGAATATAATAAAAACCACATCAGAATGACTAAGCGAATAAACTGTTTGACCATACTTGAACCACAAATTCGAAAATTTTAAACAGAAAAACTTCTTTACTTTTTTTCCGATCATTTGAAATAATTAAATGACATTTATAAGAGACAAAATCGCAACTTGAACGGTTTTTTTATTTATATAATATTTCTATTGCTTTCAAACGATTTAGGTCAAAACCTTTTAACTTTTTTGCACTGATCGTTTACAGTTCGGAAACTTTGCAAGGATAACACGTCAAATACTCGATTGTCAATGTCAAATTTGATTGCGGCGCTCAAGGGGTTAAAACAAGTGAGCTTCTCTCATTATTAAACTGAGAGTTGCAAAAAATGTCAATGTCGTTTGCATATATGTATCGATTTTTATTATAACGAAAGTATTTTTGCTATTGTGTACCTTTTTGTCTCGACTATTTTCCTTGGCTGAGTTGATATATGCAATTATAATTATATTACATAAATTTCATAAATAACTTGTTTGTGTGTAAATTGATTTTTTTAAATAGGCAAAATCAATTATTTTTCATTCCATCAATAAAATGTAAAATTGATGCACTATTCGTTATCATACGATTCGATTCAATCCGAATTTACATATAAAGATCAACTATAACAATAGCACTGTAAATGTTGGAAATCAATTTATATGATCATGGCCATTCGTAAGATCTTCGAACCGTTTAAAAGTTTTCGAGTTTTGAATCCGAAAATGACCGAATTCGCTTTCGTATACGGAACTTGTTTTCAGTGCATGTTATAAGTTAACTTTTACTATACCGAATACGGCGTTTTGACCGAAAAACCTAAATAATATTACACACGTGTGCGCACTTTCTACAATTTCACGACCTTGACTTGTCTATTATATAATGCAGGCAATATTTCAATTATACAAGGAAATGCAACTATTATCATAATAGCCTTCGAAAATATTATATGCTAACGAATCGAACGAGACTCGATTCTCGTCGAAATGTAATACAGATAAAATTTCACTCGACAGATTAATCATTGAATTTATAATATATTTTTTATATTATAGATGAATATTTCCGCATTTTATCTATCGATTAATTTTTCATTAGATTCAACGTAGTTTTTATTTAAACTTTGATATATAAAATTAATTATATAAGTTAATTTTTGATATAATATATTAAAAAAATGACGTTTTCAAATGGATGGCTTTTATGTTAGGTATATGGAAGAAACTGTAAAGATGATCTTAAACGAGTTGATATAAACAGGTTTATAGTACTTGAAGTAATCTCGTATTGCAGACAAATCCTGTTGTAAAATTTCTCAGTTAAGTGCATGTAAATTGATATAATTTGAAATTATTTTATTCTACATTCAATATATAAATTCAATCATTGAGATCAATATCTGATACCTTTGAACAAATTGTAACGTTTAAAAATTAATTCATAGAATTTGTTTACTGTTTATCTTAATTCGAATTATCAAAATATATTAGAAAAAAATATGACAAACTAAATTCAGGAAATAATTTATTATTTATAAAAACATTAATATGTTTCGACACATTAATCACAGTACCTACGATTATCCATAACGGGTTATTTTTGGAAAATTTAAAAAAATTGTCACATTAAACACAAATCGCTTTTACAGGCTTTCCATTTACAATTAAAATTTAAAAATTTAAAATTAAACTATTTGAACCTTTTAAACTTTGAACATTTCAAATCAAATAATTGTTTCAATTTTAATCCCATATATATAATATCGGATTTCTGTGTATCCGTCTGTGCATATGTGTGTCTGTTCGATGACGCTCGCGACTTTTTCGCGAATATGGTCTTTATATGCGTATACAGTTAACGTCTATAATATGATGCTTATTATTATACCTACGGCCTCTGACTTTGCCTATATGTCACAAACAAACAAATGAACTATTTCGATTTTATTAATTAAATATTAAATATTCAAATCGGGTAGCTTTTATAGTTCAAAACCGATCAATCACATTCAAGAATATCAAAAAAAAAACTCGAAAAGATTCAAATCATCCAACTCATAAAAAAAAAACGATCAACCTTATCTAAACGAATTATATAAACGCTCTTACATAAAAGCCGGTTTCCTAGCATTTTTTTCCATCATCATCGCCGTTTTTTTCGGCGAACCCGCGAAATACCCTCGTCCCGGAGTCAGCTTCGGTCAAGCCGAGTTTTTTGACCTCCGTCGACACGTCCGAGTCTCCTCGAAAGCCTCCAAGTCAGGGTCATCCACGGTCACGAAAGTTCACCTCGGGTCCACCCCCGGTTCGAGGGATGTAGGTTCAAAGCTCGCTAAATCCGAACTCGGGTTGAGGTGTTCGGATGTAAGTTGATGGTTTTGATGATGGAATGATTTGAGGTTTGAGGGTTATGTATGTGTTAAACGTGAAAATGATTGAATTTTATGAGTTTCGATTTATAGTTCTTGTTGTATTATAGATGAAAATATTATATTGTATATTGCAATTGTTGAAGAAATAGTTCAGTAATATTTTTTTTTAAATCGTTTGTTTATATTAAGTATATGTTTTTAGTTTATGGATTAATAAAAAAAAGGTTTTTTTTTCATTAAATTCGGTTCAAAATAAAACGGAAACGAAAAAAAATTCAAGTAGCCGCTTTATTTTCGAATTTTCATGAAAAAATATAAAATTTTATGACTCATTCGTTGCATACGTTAGTGAGATTTTATTATATTGTACTGATATCTCTTTTTATATTTTTCCGTAGTGATATCCTTTCAATAATCTTTTAATGTATTTTTTTTTATTCTTTAAATTTTGGATCAATTTGATTTACTAAAGATTATATCAAAAGATTCAATTTTGACTCACAAATTTTCGAAATGAATTCATTCACAACACAAATCATACTTTAGTAACTTTTGATACTAAACACTCCACTCAAACCACCTTTAACATTCCTCCCAAAAATTCTTCTTAGACCCAATCCACCCTAAAGGACCCTCCTTCAAAACTATACAGAACCATCTTTTCAATTCGAGGTTCTATTTCGGATTCGTTCCCAACACTTTTACGAGATTCAATCAGATCAACTTTTCACAAGCACGATTTCAACATTGGAAATGAAAACATGTACATTAATCCCATATCATAACACCTTCAAAACTACTTCTATAGGCTCTATTTCAGGAAAACGATCCGACACTTATTATACTGATTTCATCAGGTTTTCGCACAAGTTCTGACTTTTAAAATGAAAACATACACTTTAGTTCTGTGTGCTATTAAAACCCCCTTTTCCGCTGAAAACCCATACGAATGCAACAGTGCAATTCGAGCTTCGTAATCCGAAGTGTTAATTCTTTATTTTTTCGCATTGAAGAAAAGAAGTCACATAAAAATAACTCGGGTATCGGTAGTCGGCAGGTATGCGTCCATCGCATTGTTGAGTCTCGTCTTCTCGACCGAAATAAATGCACAGTAACCTTTTAATTGCGCATTGTGCATCGGTTGAGTCGAGTTTCAGTAGCAAGTGCGTTCGATTTGATTGATTTTCATGAAAATTTGATGAAAATCGTATGAAAACTTGATAATTTGACTTTGTAGTGATGATGGTAGATTATTACTTTTGTGAGATATCAAATGGAATTCCTATGAAGTGTCGCATATTGGAATCATAGGAAATTCCTGTGACTAATTCGGGTTTTCAGAAAAGGGCAAACTGTGGAAATCTCAAGGTTTTCTCTTGCTTAAGTCACCACGCAATCCCTTTGTGACTCATAACTTTTCACAACACTCATCGTTGAAATATATATTTTTCCATGCATACATCATCGAATGTAGTCCAAATAAAGGCTTGTCGATACATTTTTGTAGATCCTGAATACTTAAAAGGTGTCTTTTAAATATTTTAAGTAATAATAAAAACAATCCATTTACAAAATGTTTCAAACTCAAACGTACTGAATTCACTTTGATAATTATAAAAAAATTTCAATATATATAATATAATATTATATTTAGTCAATATAATATGCATTAATTTTCAATATATTATTGAATATTTGAAATATGATATTTTTTATTATAAGAATGTATATGTAATATAAAAACCAAAACTTTGATAATTATAAAAGTTTTCAAGAAAATAACTCTCAAAGAGTTTGAATATAAAAAGTCATCGGTTATCAATAAATTTTAGAAATCACATTCATTTACTGTCTATAATACAGTTTATTGATACGAAATCAACTTCGATAATGATATCTCCTATATATGATAGCGGATTTCTGTGTGTTCGTCTGTCTGTCTGTCTGTGTATCTGTGTATCTGTGTTGATGACGCTCGCGACTTTTTTTATAATGATGATTCTGGCTTCGCCTATATTTCGTAATTGTGTCAATAACAAATGAACTGGTTTTATTAATTAAATATTCAAATCGAGTACGGGCATTGGGTAGCCTC
>JAOXNN020000089.1:4859119-4872766 GCA_028571205.2 Hydropsyche betteni | reverse complement strand
CGAATAAAGTATCAGGACAATAAATGGCGTTTGCTTAACCTCAACTCGGAACCCGCTTACCTCCACGTTACAATATTTTTACGAGTTAATTATATTTTTTCAAATATGTACATTTATAAAAAAATTGAAAAAAAGACGTTATAAGGGGGACGCCACAGACGTTATAGGGGGAATTACTGAATCTTTGAAATCAACGGTCAGTTTGCTAATCAACGGTTTATTTAAAAAGTACAATACGTTAATCAATTTTAAAAATTAAAATATGTAAAAAATATAAAATTTAATAAAAAATAACTTTAAAAGAGTTTTTAATTTGATTATTATTTTTTACAGGAAAGTTCGTAATTTTAAAAAATGCTTAAAAAACCACAGAGTTGCGGAAAACTCTGGAAAATTCTCGGGTGCAAAAGGTTAACTATTTAAAAAAAATTTGTCAAAAAATAAAAATTCATCAAAAAAATAATTAAATCAATATAAAAAATAACAATGCGACATCCAAAACACATTCATAACATCCGCAAACTCATTTCTCCACAAACAAAACAAAACGCACAAAACAAACATGGTCGCATTCGCACCTGTTAAGCGAAACCAGACAGCGCGTTGTCCGGTGTACAGCTGTCACTTCAGTGCGCCGCCAAACCACCGCCGCTTAACATCTCCGCTCAACATCTCCGCTCGCTCGAACTGCACCGCCTCCGGAGCCCTAGCGCTACGCCCCCACAATGGCCGACCCCCTGTCCTTGCTGCGGCAGTACAACGTGAACAAGCGGGAGATCGTCGAGCGCGACAACCACATCATCTTCGGGGAGTTCTCCTGGCCCAAGCATGTCAATACCAATTATCTTATGTATGGGTAAGTGTCACCAATGTTGTAAAAATGCAACGTGCGTTCATTTCACGTGTCATTTTTGACGTGTATTTACGTTGACGTATCGGTAACCCTCAGATGACAGTGACGTTTACATAACCGCGGTGTTTGGAGGCAGTGGTGGGTTTGGTTAGGGGCGGCGGAGGCGTGAGGTTGATTGGGGAGGGTTTTTATATGTATTTTTTTAATTTATTATTATAGTTTGTTGTACAATTTGGGTCGTTTTCGGAAGGAAAAGGGTATCCGTTTGTGCAAAAGTATATTTTATTTTTTAGAATCGTCCATTTATCGTTTATTTTGTGAAAAAAACTACATATTACTCATCGATAAAGGTATTCCTCGATTTGCGACGGAGATACGTTCTTGAACCTCGGTCGTAGGTCGAATCGAATCTATATAAATATATATATTTTTTGGTAGTACAGTAAGTCGTCGACTTATGAAGGAGATACGTTCTTGAACCTCGGTCGTAAGTCAAATCCACTATAAGTGAAATCTGCGTAGTTATTTTTTTTGTGGTTTTACTTACTTTTATTAATATAACAATGAAACATTAAATAAATAACGCTTAAAAATCTTTCACTGTTTCAGTCCATCGTTTCAAATTTTTGTATTCCTTGATTGATTAAATTAAAAGCAGCAGCCATTTTTTTCAATACGATTTTTTTTTTTGAAGATTCTACATTCCTCCATATTTATTTCTCAGATCTGCTCCGAGATTTATCATTCAATTTAAAAAATAATAATTTTTTTTTCAAACTGTCGTAAGTCGAGAACTACCTGTAATAACAAAAAAATTGCATATGATAATATTTAATAATAAATTTGGAACTCAGTCCTGTATAGGGCCCCCTCCTTAATATTTATAACGCCTTAAGCCCTTGCCAAATTAAATCCGTCACTGTTTAAATGACTCGCGTTCGAATCCTCTACGAAGTGAATCTACCACTTTTTAAATGGCTTTATAAATATTTATATGTTTTTGGGTTTCGTTTCAGGTCTGGCAAAGACGGGAGCGTCAAGGAATATTATACGCTCGAATGTTTGTTATTTTTTCTCAAAAACATACAACTGACTCATCCTGTGTACGTCCGACAAGCTGCTGTGAGTATTGTTAATTTTGCACTTGAAAATAGCAAATTTTCTCAGTTGAATATTGAATTCTAACCGTGTTTATAGGCTGCCAATATTCCCGCTGTAAGACGTCCGGACAGAAAAGAATTGTTAGCGTATTTAAATGGTGAAACGGCCACTTCCACTTCCATAGATAAGAGTGCACCTTTAGAAATTCCTAGACAAGTATGCGTTTGATTCAATCTGAAATTCAGTATGAAATTGAGTTTCTCTCTACAGATTATGTTGATTTCAGGTTAAAAGACCTTTAGATCAAGATGGAACAGTGGAATCTCAATCTAAAAAAGCTCGTTTTGAAGAGTTACATGTGCAAAAGGTGCGAGAGCAACTCGCCGCTCGACTCGATGCACCCAAAGAGGCTTCCGTTACAGTCGACAACATTAAGTAAGTAAAACGGACTAGTGTCCAATTTTGCTATTCTTTCACTTTTTCCTAAATGTTTTATTTTTTGTAGATCGTTGTCGGAAGCTATGTCCGTCGAAAAAATAGCAGCAATCAAAGCCAAGAGATTGGCAAAAAAACGTACTACTATTAAGAGTAACGATTCCATAGATACACTGGGAGTCGGAGGATCAGATTTTAGGGCTATTCTTGAATATGACGTTGACGTAACTAAAGATATTATTAGGAGAGAAAGAGAATGGAGAACTCGTACGACAGTTTTACAAAGCAACGGAAAGGTATCCATCATTATTTACATACTCAAATATTGCATTACATAAAAATTCACAATAATTTCATTATTTATTTCGTTTCAGTCTTTCTATAAAGATGCATTTGCAATTCTTGCATCTGTTAAAGCACGAGAAGAAGGCCGATCTGGCCCTCGTGCGCCGCCGCCCCAAATCGGAATGGGGCCCACGCCGAGAGGCCCGACGGGGCCCCCTCAAACCGCCCCAGCAGTACAATACAATCGGTACGATCAGGAAAAGTTCAACAAACAAAGAGAAGGTTCTTATTTTTTCATTTCAATACTTTTTTATCTACTCGAATATCGTTGAATAACTTTATTAAATATCTATTATAGAAACTGAGGGATTCAAAATTGACACTATGGGTACTTATCATGGTATGACTCTTAAAAGTGTGACTGAAGGGCCCAGTGCCGCTCCACGCAATCGACACCCACCACCTGGACATCCTGCTCCTGCCGTTGCTGGTAGATATTATTCAAATAATTTTTTGATTAACACTTTACCGACCGGCTATTGAGACTGTTAGACTTACGCCGATGGCTGCACATTTTTGCACAAAATTGCATTTTTCAACGCAATGTATTAAAATCATCATAACTTTTTTATTTATAAATTTTCACAAAACTTTCAAAAATTATTTAATACGAATGTATTCAAATGTTGATGAAAAGAAATGTACGTTTTTTCAATTAATTTAATCAAGAAACACATAGAAGTAATTATATAGAAAATAATATTTAAAAAAAGTTGAAAACCACTGACAGTACTTAGATTCATTTTATCTTAGGTCTAATAAGTTACGCTAAATAAACACAGAATCAGATCATTTTACAAAAACTAATATAAAAAAAACGTGTGAAAAAAATACGAAGTTTTAAAATCATCGCTATTTCTTGAAAATAAAAAACAATGAATATATTTTATCATTAATTAATTTTTCATTCATTTGTCCTGTCATCTTTTGTCGAAATTTCGAAGTATAAAGAAAGCATAATCGCATATTGATGAGCAAAGTCGGATGTATTTGAGGACGCAACGTTCACGTCTGCGGTCGTTAAAGTGTATTTCGGTTCATTTTTTTTAACAAATTTTTGATTTCTTTTAGGTCGTATGGCTGGAGCAAACGGTCCTCGCGAACTGACTTCCGTATCTCAAGCTAGACCTGTAGCTGGAGGTAGTAAAAGACCTTCTCGCACACCTATAATCATAATTCCAGCAGCTTCGACATCTCTTATATCTATGTATAATGCCAAAGATATTTTACAAGAATTAAAGTAAGATTTTATAACAATTATACATTTATTCGATTGGGTTTAGCATATATTCAACGATGTATGTTTTCAGATATGTATCAGTAACGGAAAAACGAAACCAGGGTGCATCTAGGGAAAATGAAATACTTTTGCAACGACATAAAAGAGGAAAAGAAAACGTCTCCAATGTAGTTGCTGACATAACAGTGCCTTATCGTGTAGTAGACAATCCGTCGCGTCTTTCTCCGTCTGAATGGGATAGAGTTGTAGCAGTATTCGTATCAGGACCAGCATGGCAGTTTAAGGGATGGCCCTGGGACGGTAGTCCTGTCCACATTTTCGCAAATAGTAAGACTTTTTTTAAACAATCCCTTTTATTTATGTAGATCGATTACCTTTTTTATTAATTTGATTTGATCATTTGTATAGTTTGCGCATTTCATTTGAAATTCGACGATATGCCGTTGGACGCGAACGTTTCTCGCTGGGCTGTGACTGTTTTGCAAGTTAGTCGGATCAAACGCCATCTCGATCGCGCTGTACTCATGCAGTTCTGGGAGTTGCTCGACAAGTAATTGTATTTTTTAGTTTTATCCAATAGATTATTATGTGCATTAGTTATTTATTTTTTTTGTTATTTTTCAGACATATGCTGAAGAATAAACCGCATTTGCGTTTTTGAAGGCATCAACCGTCTTATTCTGTCAACATTTAAATTAAGAACCATATTAATTATCTCTTCATATGAATTTATGAAACTTTTATGCAGTTGAATATCCAGTGATATTTAAAGAATATAATTTTGAAATCTTCCATTAAATCGATAATTTTTCCTTAATGAAATATGTACCATATTGCACCACGGCTAACCAAATTCTCATTTTGTTGAAACGTTTCACTTCTTCGAGGCTTTCGAATTATAAATATATATATATATATACTCTAGTCAACATTTCTAAATTGTATAAACTCATAAAAGTAGTGTATATGTATCATTCGACTTTAAACTAAATTGATCATTTCCATATTTTAATCAAATCATTATTTGTTTTTAAAAAATTCAGTACGAATACTGAATGGATCATCGCACTGATTGTATTATCTTCATAAAATTTTCCCACGTGAAAATCTCGAATAGCATTTATCATTGTTTAAGTCAAGGCTCATTGAATTTTGGTTTTCGAAAACAACTAGTAAAAGACTATATATTTCTATAGTATATATTGTTAATCGTATGTGCATTTTACATATTAATGTGCATAATCCATGCAATACATATAATCTGATGGTAGTGCATATTCCACTATGCATGTATCAATTTTATAAAAATGTGTTCATATATTTGAAAAACTTAAAAAAACATGTATATAGAGATCCTGAAAGTATTTCGAGTATGTTTTATTTGCATTTCCAATATTGTTTTAAGTGAATCCTGGTTTTAATGTTTTTATTTAGTTTGCGTATTACTTAACAGCACGGTTTTTAATTTTTGTTAAAATGGTTTTTTCTCACCACACGGAGGAGGGAGGGGAATTTTATCAGCTAGCAATATATATCTTTTCGATGTAAATTATTATGATACTGATTTTTACATGTATGTGAAAAAAGGCCTTTTCTTTCTCATTTTATATATATATGTTTATATGATAATTTTGTAATTTTACTAGATGTATTTTTAAGGTTATAAAAATGTTAAAATTATTGTATTATAAATATAAGTAGATAAAAATGTGTATATTCAAAATATTATCTTTTATTTTACATTATATATACCTACACCCAAATAAAAATTAAACAATATATTAAAAAAAAAAAAAATTCAAAATTGAAGATTATTGATTATCTTTATTATTAACCAAATTAATACAACTTAAAATAAACAATATGGTCTTTGCCTTACATATTTATTATATACTATATTCCATTATACTTTAAACAACTTCGTACTTATCAGAATGCAATGATTTTGCTATGGAGAATTTAACATTATCTCCGGGCGTGCCTCCTTCAGATAAAGCAATTACAGCATCGGGATTTATGTCTGTGTATGGAGTTTCTGAAGTGAACGTTACTTGTAAGGGGAAGAAATCGTTCGGCACTGACGACGATGCCCTGAAAATTCGACAAATCAATTAAAACACTGAATTCATACACAATTTTACTAGACAATATATAAAAAAGAAACACTCACGAGAATTCCAAAGTCCCACTTTTTTGTGACGCATCGATGATTGGAATAGTCCACAATAAAACATTTCTTCCTTTTGGATGAGAGTAAGCTCCATCACACTCGTTGACAATTGGCGAACATCCCATCCTGAAATATAAAAAGTACAATAAATAAATCAAAAATATAATATTTAAATTTCCAATATGATATAAAGAAAAACTTACGGCAACGGTATTTGTATTGTCACATCCTGCAATATTAAAGTAGCGTGATCCAATTCGTACTCGATGTTGACGTCGCAGCCTCCTTGGCCATTTTCAGAAGGCCAACAGTTGACTGTAACAAAAATTTGAATTTTATATTACGTCGCAACAAATAATTCAACGCAATTAATTTATAAACTAACCGTTGAGAGGAATAGAAGAATCGGCTGTAGTTTGGAAACGCCATTTAAGTACACCTACATCAGTGTGTAACGGAAAAGGTTTGGCAGGATTTTTCAAACCAACACATCCAGTACTTCTGAATAATTCTTTGTCTACGTTCGGATGAGTCTGTAATTTATATACAAAAGATTCAAATACCGTAATATGTTTACATTATTTAAAAAAATCGAAATAAATTTCACTTGTAATTGGATTCCACGAGAATCTTCATTTTTTATATGAACTTTGATTCTTCCATAACGTTCATCAGAGATATGCAAAGTTAAAAGACCTATTACGAAATAAATAAATATTAATCTTTGAATATGTCCAGTTAAAGTGTTTACTTTTGTTTGTTTACACCCAAACTAGTTTGGGTATAACCAAACTATCGATTTTAGTTTGAATGTCGACTGTCAAATTTTAACTATGTTACAGTTTGAGTGTCCGCTTCGTTTATGCACGAACAAACTAGTCTATTTATACTACTTGTAACAGTTATAGTCCAATTGTTAATGTGGTATGACAATTTAAGTTATTTACAATCAGATAACACTCTTATACTAAATATTAATAAAATGGAAATTGGTATGCCAAATAATGATCGAGAAATATGCATATTGTCTGCAAGTCGTGTCAGTTTGAACTTCGAGAGTTTGCTTTGAACACATTTTCACAACTCAAGCTAAAACGCTAACACAAACGAACTGGACACTCAAACTGTAACAAATACGTTGACAATGAAAAAAAATTAGACCTGAAAGTTCAAAGTGCTGTATTCCGCCATCTCTTCCGATTCTGACGGTGAGTTTGTCTTCTAATTTCAAATGAACACTGAAAAAGTATTAAGTATTTAGTGATTTGTACAAATCTATTGATCGAACATATGACGATGTTCTTACTCGTCAACATTCTCCAATTTAGGTCTGGCAGCAGTTGTAGTTGCACTTTTAGTACCATCAGGACGAACACTACCAGCTCCAGGTGCTGTAGCGGCCACAACTTCCCCTTCGTTTTTGAGTTGATCCACGAACGTGTCGACGTCGCGTGATTTGGAACCGAGTTTCATAGCGTTTCTCGATTTTCTTTAATTATAAATTGTTAATATTTTTGTTTATATATGGAAAATATAAATATCAAAAAAACTAACTGTTCCCGGGTTGAAGACGAGAATGTGTTAGATGGTCTGATTTCAGCCACGTTACTGGCTGATGATTCTATGAAGTTAGAATTACCACTTCCCATACTGCTGCTGCTGCCTAAAAAATGAATTTATTTTAATGAAATATCTTATGCTGTTTCAAACAAATAATTTTAATATATTGAACTCACTTATACTTCCG
The DNA here is from genome assembly GCA_028571205.2 of Hydropsyche betteni. Classification (NCBI taxonomy): domain Eukaryota; kingdom Metazoa; phylum Arthropoda; class Insecta; order Trichoptera; family Hydropsychidae; genus Hydropsyche; species Hydropsyche betteni. The sequence goes on along the minus strand of JAOXNN020000089.1, from coordinate 4,864,875 downwards.
CCACTCATGTGGCTAATACTTGAAGAACTAACACCTTTTTTGGCATTTTCCAAACGTTCTCTTTGCAATTCTTTAGCCTTTTCACGCATTTTATTTTTCGCTTCACGTTCTTGAGTCTTAAATAAAAAAAAAATGTTTATTGAGTCATAAATAATCTTTTAGTCAAATATTTAAAAAAATCATACTTGGCGAACAGCTTGATAAACTTTTTCTTCGTGAGAATCCATCTCGACGAATGTTCTTATCTGAAAATTTGAAAAAGATTGTAGTACTTAAATACTTTAATTATATTTTTAAAACGAAACAAATATTACTTGAGCTAAGTTGACACTTTCTCTATATCCAAGAGCAACGATCTCATCAAAAGCAAATATGAGATTGAATTCTTGTTCCAAAACATCAGCTTCAGTTAACGATGAACAATATTCTGGAATCTACAAAATATTTCAAACATTAATCATCTTATTACTAACAGTTGTAAAAGAAGACAAATTTAATTTACTCACAACACGACTGAATAAACGTAGAGTTTCCAAATCTTCCAAAATGTTACTGGCCTTAGTGGTTATTAAGAGCATGTACAATTTATCCAAAGGCTGATAGACATACCTAAATATTTCAATAATCAAATTAATCATTAAAAAACTTATAAAATCAATAATTAGTTATTTGTTTACCTGACAGAATCTGTCTCAACAAACGTATGTTGTTTTCCAGCCGTCATCAGCTTAGGAAAAGCCGCTAACAAGCCTTCGATACGAACTTTCGGCATCTCGACAAATTGCCGGGAAAGTAACGCTAAAATATTGTTAAATTCATTGAAATTCATCAACATCAGACTTTAATAATATAATTCAAGTAATTTTTGCAATTATTTTTAAAAAGAAACCGATCAATTCAATAACTATATTATCTCATTCAAATACTTCGTATACTTTGGCGACGACATTACTAGACTAAAATATAATAACTAAATATACGTCTATTGAGATATTTTAATACGAAGAATGATAAGTTTATGTGATAACCAATTAAAAACTATACATGAGATTAAAATACAAAAATTGATGAAAGAATTTCATCAACTTACCAGACCCCGATTTGGTGCAAACGGTTGCCGCTATCAGCACCTAAAAGAGCGAAACTATCAAACAATCTGCAAGTACATAATATTATATGAATAAACGTTAAATTAATTACCATTTCGACGTTTATATATCGAACAAGAGTTGGAAATGAAACGTCAACATTAAATCCACCCGGTCCGGTGACGTGTCTATGTGACAGTCTGACAGCGACTTGCGACGCTAGCAAACACTCAACGCCCATTACATTGTTATATTTATTAATTTCATACGAAATTTCAGTTATAATTAAAACACGAATTAATTAAAATACATTTTAAAATATTAAATTAATAAAAATAAAATTATTTTTGTTAAAATTTTATAAACGCACGTTTAGTTGTTTATGGCCAAGTAAGCACGTGTGCGTTTTGTGACAGGTGCGTTTTGTTGAATCTTGTTTAACGTTCGGCAAGTTTTGGTCTGCGTGTCTTTTTTGTTCAAAATGAAGCGACTTTCTGAAGAAAGGACGAAAATTTTGTTCGAGAAGTTGTCTAAATAGTAAGTGATTCGTTTATATATCGAAATATGACTGAATCAAAATATAACCTCGAAATTTATTAATGAATCGTTAACTTTGCAGTATCGGTGTTAATATTAGACAGTTGATCGATCGACCGGATGGTACGTATTGCTTCAGAGAAAGGAAAGACAGAGTTTATTACGTTTCTGAGAAGATTTTGGGCCTAGCGCAGACTGCTGGTCCTAGTCATTTAATTTCTGCTGGAACGTGTTTTGGAAAGTTTACCAAAAGCAATAAATTCATTTTACACATTACCGCTTTAAATTATATGGTACCTTATGCAAAACATAAAATTTGGTTGAAATCTTCGGCCGAACAACAATTTCTATATGGACATCATGTTTTAAAAAGTGGTCAGTATTTTATATCTCAATAATGTATTTATTTCTTTACTTATAACTCAAAATCGTATTTGTTTGCAGGATTAGGAAGAATAACAGAAAATACATTAAAACATCAAGGAGTAGTAGTTTTATCAATGTCTGATCTTCCTCTCGGTTTCGGCACTACTGCTAAATCGACGGCAGAATGCAAACACGCTGATCCACTAGCAACTGTTTGTTTTCATCAAGCCGATGTAGGCGAATATATAAGAGCTGAAGAAAATCTTTTATAGAATCTTTCGTATTTTATAAATTAAATTTGTAAATAAACAACATATGAATGATTTTTACATGTATGATTGTAAAGCATGAACTTGTCTGCGATTAATATTAAACTTATTTTATAAAAATAAAAATAATTATAAGTTCTGAATTGTGTTTATTTTCATTTTTATTTGTTGACAGTTTTGATTTAAATCATAGCTTTGGAGCGACCACTTTTTTGAGTTGCTCTGTCTTATTGTTCCCGTCACTTGAAATGAACTTGAGTGTTAACGGAAATGATTTTATCGAAATAATATTAATACTATAGTAGAATCGATTAACAAGAAATAATACTTTGGTACAAATAAAATACTGTACGTTTACTATAATATGAAATTCTTTTAATACAAAAAACATTTTGATGCTTTCAGTTCTGTGTTAAGCGTTTTCCGCTTTAATTTTAAAAACGTGTGCTTAGCCTGTTCACCAAATTTTCAATATGTATCTCTTTTTAAATAAGTAAAAATTCTTTAAATTGAAATATTGAATAATTACAAAGAAAAATTGTTAATATTAGTTTGTACATTTAATTTCAGTTGCAATTTGAAAAATTTCAAATTTCAAAGTCGTAGTATTGTAGCATGCTGTAATAATGATTGTTATGATCAATTTTATGTTTGACATTTGTTTACATTTCATGTGACAGTTGACAGTGAGTTCTCGTGCATGGTTATCGAAATAAAAATGGAAGAAGACGAATATTTACAACCACCATGCAGTTCTTGTTCAGCAAGACTCTTCGAACCATACGTGGAATGCGTCGAGTGTGAATTTTTCAACTTGTGCACAAATTGTTTTGCGAAAGGTGTTGAATTATCAGACCACAGAAACGATCACGATTATTCGATAAGGAACAATGACATACCCATATTCGAAAATAGCGATTGGTCTGCCAAAGACGAGTTCCTTCTACTGCAGGCTGTGTCCAGGTTCGGTTACGGCAATTGGGACGACATATCGAAAATGATGCAAACTTATACTAGTTTACAATGTCAAGAACATTACGATCACTTTTATATCAACAACGTACAATATTCTGAATTACCTAAATTCACTACGTGGTCCACTATAAGATCTGATCCTCCGTATCTCTATCGGAATTGCGACAGCGAAGATTTGCCCAGAGATCCCGAATCATATGTTTGTCAAAACCTCGCTAAATATAACGCTTACAGATCTGAATTCGAATTGAACTTTGACAATCAAGCTGAACAGCTTTTGAATTTTGACGATATCGAAGACGACGAAGACAAAGAACTCAGCGAAAGTTTACAATGCGCTGTAGTAACAGCTTATAATAATCGATTGAAAGAAAGAATGAGACGTTACGAAATTATTCGGAGGCACGGTCTTATATCGTTGCCTAAATTTTCCGTTTGGCTTCGAACGCACGAACACATTTTAGGTAAACCTATGTGCGAACGTATGTGCGCTTTCATGCAACTCATGCCTGCCCTTCAATTCGACGCATTTATGGAAAATCTCAGCCAAGAAAGTTTGACATCGATTAATCTTTATAAACTCTTCGATTTGAGACGAAACGGCATCACGACTGCGAGTGGTCGTCGTCTATTCGAAATGTTGAAGAAGAAACGCGAAAAGCATTTATCACAACTTAAAGTATGCGCTATAAAATACGGTGAATGGAAACAATTGTCCGAGTACACTCCGAACGTGCCGATAATCAATGGAGATGTGCAAACGAGGGATATTAAAAGAAGGATGGTTGCGCCGTTGGAAATAATCGGGCTTCCCGATTATGAGAAGTTAAATGAGAAAGAAAGACAGTTTTGCTCGACTGTACGGCTTTTCCCGTCGAATTTCCTCGAGTTCAGACAAACGTTGATCAACGAAAGTGATAAGCGCGGGAGTCTTAGACTGTGTGATGCTAGAAAGTTGATGAAAATAGATGTCAATAAGACGAGGAAATTGTACGATATGTTGGTTGCGGAAGGATTAGTGAAAGCGTCATAGTAAAATTTTGATGAAATGTTACAACTTTACATGAAGGATTTGAATTAGAATCGAGTGAAAATCAAAAAGGGAAGTAAAGACTCGGATTTATTTGTATAAATAAGCTTTTGTCGATAATTTTTTTAAATTAAATATTTATTATATTGAAATAAAAAAATGTTTAAAAAAAATGAGTTATATTTTTCATATTTATTAAATTACACGTGATTTAAATATTTCTAGTATGTGGCACATGAGTTTTCCACACAATGTAAAAAATTGTTTAATCACTTTTCGCTAATACACATAAGATTACAAGATTTCGACTTACACTAAAACTCACTTATAATATATGTACAGTATTTCACATTACCTATCTAAAGTATAAGGAAATTTTTACAAATAGTACGCAATATATACAAAGTGCGAAATACAGAACGATATCTTATATCCAAAATAATATATTTTATATCATTATTGCACAAAAATATTTAATTTCAAATATATAAATAAACAATAATAATTTGAATTGTTTGAGTTGCCTTTCTATATGCTACGTAACATAAATTTACAGTGATATCTGGTTCGAGACCCCTAAACTAAAAATGCGATTAAATAAGTATTCGTACAACGGAAACAATCAAAAGTCGAGGAACTAAGAGTGCTACTAATTCGTATAAGCGTATTGTTTTTGAAATACTACATTATAGTATAATTATAATATTTCAATAATTTTACATGTACTTTAAATATGTGAGATTTCAGATATAAGATACAAAACTGTAAATACAAATACGTAAACTATAATTTTATTTACAATTTTATTCTATAATTATTACTATATTTTATTAATTTATGATTCAAATAAAACTTTTGAACAAGTAATAAATTTTCCATATGTATTGATATTTTTATCATTGGGATTGTATTTACACAAATTTTGTCGGATAAATGAAAAAATACAAATATTTTCAATCCTGATCATATCAGTAAGTCGTAAATTACGTAACACAGTATTTAAAAATAACGTTAATGTTAGCTACATTTATTTAAAACTATAAAAGCGAATCATATCAGTTGTTTTTAATTATTTAAAATATAACTTTGTATGTGATCAAAGGAAATCACTAGTTCTTTTAAATATTTTTTCACTAAGATTTTGTAAAAAAAAATTATTTAATGCAAGAAAAACAAAAATAATAAATATTTTAATTATAATGCAAATATTTTTATGTTTAAAATTAAAAAAAATGTGATGTCATTCTGAGGAAATTTTTAAACATATGCTAAAATACAAAATATAGCATAGTGAAAAAATATGTGTTAATACGACACCAGCACCACGATATACATTTATTTTTTAACAAATAAAATAATTCCATAGATCGAAATTATTTTTGAACAATGCATTTGAACTAAATTATATGATAAAAATATATTTAATCTAAGCTACTTCTAAATAAAATCAAAACTTATAAATTAGTAACATCGTATATTTTATAGGATAAT
>JAOXNN020000089.1:4832974-4843941 GCA_028571205.2 Hydropsyche betteni | reverse complement strand
ACAAAAAAAAAAAAAATAAAAACAAAAAAAAAAAACAAAAAAAAATAAAAAAAAACAACACCCCCCAACCAAAAAAAACGACAATTCATCCCAAAATAAAAACCCAAACGACATCTACCCGAAAATCATTAAAAAAAAAAAACACGCGACACCCAGAGCCATCTACAAACGACACGCGACAACACCGCCAAAAGCAGGTGCGACCCGCGCACCGCGCATGCGCCCCGAGCGTGCCGACGTGTTGGTGCGCGTGCACGTACACGGCCGCGCAATGCATTGGCGCGCGCGCGTGTGTGCGTGCGCTCAGTGGGTCAGCGGGCGCGGGGTCGACGACCGCGCGCAGACGTTGACCTCGGGCCGACGCGCTGCGGCCAGGGTTACCCGCGGCGATGCGACATTTTATTTTCGTGGATGTTGCCAGGATTGGGTTGTGTCGGCGATGGGTTTTTGTGTTCGTGGGAGGGTGTTGAGGTTTGGTTTTTGATCGGTTGGATTGGGTCTAGGTGGATTTTTAGGTTGAGGTTGGGTTGAGGTGGATTTTTAGGTTAGGATTAGGTTGATATTTTATTTTCGTGGATTATGGGGAGATTGCGTTGTGTCGATGATGGGTTTTTACGTTCAAGGGAGAGTGTTGGACGAACAGAGGCTTGGTTTTTGATCGGTTGGATTGGGTCGAGGTGGATTTTTTGGTTAGGGTTGGGTTGAGGTGGATTTTTAGGTTAGGATTAGGTTGATATTTTATTTTCGTGGATGTTGCGAAGATTGGGTTGTGTCGATGATGGGTTTTTACGTTCAAGGGAGACTGTTGGACGAACAGGGGCTTGGGTTTTGATCGATTGGATTGGTTCGAGGTGGATTTTTAGGTTAGGGTTGGGTTGAGATGGATTTTTAGGGTAGGATTAGGTTGATATTTTATTTTCGTGGATGTTGCGAAGATTGGGTTGTGTCGATGATGGGTTTTTACGTACAAGGGCGAGTATTGGACGAACAGGGGCTTGGTTTATGATCGATTGGATTGGGTCGAGGTAGATTTTTAGGTTAGGGTTGGGTTGAGGTGGATTTTTAGGTTAGGATTATGTTGATATTTTATTTTTGTGGATTTTGCGAAGATTGGGTTGTGTCGATGATAGGTTTTTACGTTCAAGGGAGAGTGTTGGGCGAGCGGAGGCTTGGTTTTAATCGTTTGGATTGGGTCGAGGTGGATTTTTAGGTTAGGGTTGGGTTGAGGTGGATTTTTAGGTTAGGATTAGGTTAATATTTTATTTTTGTGGATTGGGTTGTGTTTATTATAGGTTTTTACGTGCAAAGGAGTGTTGGGCAGGCAGAGGTTTGGTTTTTAATCGATTGGGTTGGGTTGAGGTGGATTTTCAATTTAGGGTTGGGTGATATTTTATTTTCGTGGATGATGGGAAGATTGGGTCGTGTCGATGATGGGTTTTTACGTTCATGGGAGGGTGTTGAGCGGGTGGAGGCTTATTTTTTTAACGTTGAGTAAGAGGTTAGGTGAATTTTTAGATTAGGGTTAAGTTGACATTTTATTTTCGTCGATGTTGTGAAGATTGGGTTGAGTTGATTATGGGTTTTTACGTTCATGGGAGGGTGTTGAGGTTTGTTTTTTAATCGTTTGGATTGGGTTGAGGTGGATTTTTAGGTTAAGGTTGAATTGGTTTTTGGTTTATGGTTTTGAAATGGTTTACGATCATGGGAAGGTGTTGGGCGGACGAAGACTTGTTTTTTGATCATTGAGACAAAGGTTAGGTGGATTTTTAGGTTAGGGTTGGGTTGGGTTTAGTGAATTTTTAGGTTAGGGTTAGGTTGGGTTTTAGGTTAGGGTTTTGGAATGGTTTTTATGTTGTTTTTATGTTTTAAATGGATGTATTGAATGGAATGGGGGGTTTAAATGTGGAATTTTTACATAGTTTTCAGGTTATGTGCGTTTTTATATTGTACTGGGTGAAACTGACAGACGTTGTTCTGCCAGTATATATCATAACAGCTTGATATGATTCTACGAATTGCGCAACCAAGGCAACTAAATTCAACAAACTACAGATCACTGTTTTTTTTGCTTAAATGATACAAAAAGCTTTTCAACAAAAAAATACATATACATGCTAATTTTCATAGTGATCGGTCGAACGATGTTGGAGTGAAGCGACATCTAATATACATACAAACATCCATTTTTAAATCGATAGATTTATACAAATATATATGTTTATTTTTTTAGATTATTTGCTAGAATTTTGATTATTTTTTTAAATTAAGAGCTTTACTTTTTCAAAATGTAAATATTGTATCGATTTGAATTTTTATCGGATTTATACATAAAATGTCGATCGAACATGGAAAATTTTGAATATTTCAAAACGATCTTGAACGATTGCACAATATATGAGTCTAATATATAAAATTAATCATAAAAATTCTACATTCTAAATTCATTAGCACATTTAAAAAATAATTCAATAAAAAATAAAAAGAATATAAGCGAAAAATCGCTCTTAAAAAAGACCCTGCGAATGCTCAAAATCACACATTTCCAACCCCAATATACCATATTACGATTCGGCAAGGACTCCCTTTATATTCGTAGGCGGAACATAATTTGAGAGCCGATTTGACCTAAATATACACAAGCGGATCTTTCGCTATCAAACGGGAACGGGAAGAGTCGAAAATAATAAAATTCCCACCCATCCACCCATCCACCCCGTATAGAAGACGTTAAGCATTCAAACAAGTCAAATTTTCGCGGATTACACGCACGAGCAATCATCGCGCGCTTTTCCGCGAAAATAGGGGGAAATTCATCGTTTTCACCTTTGTTCACCGACCAGGAAGATAGTAGGATGTCGAAAAGAGAAGGAAACGCAGCGGAAGATCGAGAACAATGGATGGATGGGGGAAAAAAACGGATGAAATGGAAGGCGATGTTGCGATAATGATTGTGTGCCGTCATTGTGAGTTGTCTATGTAACGTTTCGCAATGGAGAAAGTAATTGCGGTTGCGCCGACTGTGACATTTCACTGGTTTTTTTTATGTATTTTTGTTTTTGTGTGCGTGTGTATGTTCATGGGACGATCTTGGAAAGTGTGGAAATATGTGGATGAGACGCGGAAATTTTTATTATGGGTTTTATTAATTGGTAAAGCCGCGTTGTAAACGGAAGAGAATAGGTTTAAAATTAAAGAGAAATATAATGATAGTTTTCAGTATATGAAAATTATAATAATTCCACCGTGATTTTAAGCATTAGTTTATTATTTTGCATTCTAAATAAGATAATTAAAAAAAATACTCTCACAAATCATCTATGATACATTATTTTTCATCGAACTATTTTTTATATATGCATCTTTATGCAAAATTTCAAATTATCAAGTTTGGTGCGTCTAATTTCGTGATATTACAGTTTATTCATATTCTTAAGACTGTCATATTCAGCCCTGCAAATATTATAATAGAAAAATGACATAAAATTTAACATAGAGCCCTATTCTTATTTTACTGCGTGAATTTACGTACGACAAAAAACCACAATCTGTCGCGAAAAAGTCTATACAAGTGTAACACGTGGACAGTGATCACTTAATTATGTCGGCATGAATTTGAATATATCTCCTGGAAAGATTCTAGTGTGTATAATTCTTAAAAATATGTTAATGTTATTAAAAAAAAATCTACTTTATTCGAAGATGGTATTTATACAAATACAGTGTTTAAACAAAAAAACCGTTATTGCTTATCGTTGATTATTGCTAAATATTTGCAGATCAGTCGAAAAGGAATTAACCGATAAACACACATGGAAAAAGGAAGTACTAAAGATTACGTTTATCGCAGACGTGTTACTTCCATTTTCACCACTTCGAACGTCAATCAAACGGGAATTTGAACTAAAAAACCGACCGACAACAAAACCCGACCGCCATTACATAAAAAAGCACATTTTCGAAGCGAAATTGCGTCAAATCATTTCCATCGCTTCGAAAAGTGAGAGTAATTCGTCAAAAACGCGCACGACTCACAATTATATAACCCCGCCATATTATATTCGGTAAAAAAAAAGGCGTGTAGTTATGCAAACACCGCACAATGCAATTTAAATTTATAATACCGCCATTAAATTTTTTTTCATCGGCACCGTCGAGAGATTAACAACCCACAGATTTCGTACGAAATTCGGCGTGTTTTTCTCGAATTGCGACACGCGAGGGTTAAGGTGTAGTTCAAAGGCTTCCATGGACTTTCCACGATGCGTTGAAGTTAACATTATCGCAAAAAGCGATTGTCGACTGGTGTTTTAACCCACTTTTCGCCAATAAAATGGCAATGAAACGCAGAGGCGTGCGTGTTGTTGCGTATTGTGCATTATGCAGCTGAAACGTTCATAGGTTTAGCATTGCATAAATTATTAATAACAACAGTTTCTAAAATAAACTGGTATCTATTATATACGTACATTATAATTCGTTTGTAAATGAGGAATTATTATTTTAATATATGGCGTGAGTTTCCTGTATAAATAGTTGATCGTTTACTTTTGATATGTAAACGATGCAAATAAATAGAGGGAATTTTTTGGTTTTTAAATCAACGGTATGGACGTACTAAATAAACGATCGAAAATAAAATATTGATTTAAATTTTAATCGTTACAAATTGGAGAAATCTCACATTTTCGAGAAAATGTAATAAGTCTCGTTAACGCTAGAAATATTGCACAATATAATGAGAACTGTTAAATTAAATAAGAAGAAAAAAACAATAGCAAAGAGCAATATCAAATTGCACAATCGGACATTTCGCACGAATCTTTCCCATAGGAATTCGCATTTTGAAATCGAATAACTGCTAGGTCTAGGTCCGAAATAGAAATTGTAGTTTCGCGTAATTTTAGTGTGAAATTTCACTTTTCGTTTCGTTTTTTTTTGTGTTTATGTATCGTGCATAGAAATTTACTATGATCGTTTTTGCAGGATGTTGTCGCACTCTATTTATTTTCGATGAATTACTTTTATGCGCGACTTTTTTTTTCCGCTATCGACCGGATAATAGAAAATAAACTATTGTCCGTTGTATATTATCCGGTCAAATTGTTCAAATATATTGACGGTTTTTTTCTACCTCTCACAAAACTCAACAATGGAAATTTTATCGGATTTTGCGATCGCTTTTTTTACAATTCAGATTAACGTTTCCATTCAAAATTGGACGAATTTCATTAAAAAAAGAAAACGGATTGCAATTGCAACATTCATTGAGAGTTATATAATATTTTCAAATATACAGATAAGAATCGAATTGATTTTTTTTTTTCGATGCGTACGATTAGAAAATTTTTCCTCAATTGTTGTCAAGATATTACGCAAGATCTAAACAAAATTAATCACGAACATAACAACCTACGGGCTTATTTCAAGGATTCTATACACTCACTACACACGGCACGCTTTATTTTAAACCTGACCTTAGTTGAACTCGCCCTAATTTCTAACTGCGATGCATCCGCTTCTAAAATATCATTATTGTACACGGCACTCGGCAAGAGACGAGAATATTCGCCACGACTGTTCTAGGATCGAATTAGCCGAGACTTTCCGTCGAGACACAGAAATGCATAACAAAGAAAAGCGTGGGAGACGAGAAAATGCACTTGCACATCGGGACGAGCATATTGCGCGAACGTGGCGAATTTTCCGGATTTTTATCGTTGTTAAAATTCGACGATATTCCGTTGAATGTGTTTGCGTAGTTTTTTTGTTGGATTTTCGATGTTTTTTGCATTTTTTTTGCTTTCGAACGGCGCGTCGAAAGGTCGCTGAAAGCGCCGCCATTTTGTACAGGCGACGCGCTCGCCGCGCTGAATCCGATTCGTTTCGAATGGATTTTTAAACATTTTCGAATGCATTTGAATTTTTTTTTCAAATATTTTTATGATCTCTAAAGTATCATTTTCAACGTGGCAATTTTAAATTATCAAAAAATAATTTTATATTTATTTTAAACCTGACCTTAGTTGAACTCGTCCTAATTTCCGAACGCGTTGCATCTACGTACAGTGCACTTAAATGTTACTCTCCATTTATATAATATAATATACATATTTTTTTCAACATAATGAACACTTTCGCTTATAAATATATTAAAAAAAATTAAATCACGCAAACTAATCTTCACAACCCGTATTTGTCGAGGAATGGCGACACCGAATCGAATCCGAACGGTCGTTAAGCGGCAACGCCAATACAAATGTAAATATAATATTTAAAAAAAAATATTAAAAAATCACGATAAAAAGAACAGTTATTCGGCCGGGAAGTGGAGTTGATTTCTCTGTTACGTGGTCGTTAGAAGCACTTTCTACGGTGATGTCATAGAGCTGTTGGTTCGTTCGCTGGTTCGGTTTGTTGCGCAAACGTCCCACGGACCGTGGCATTAGTTGCTAGACGATTGCTAAAGGTGAAATTGACGACGAACAATGAACCTATGTTTTACAAATTCATACTATGCCACATTTGCACGATCGACCCGCAGCGAAAACGCTCCGAAATCATATAATTCACAATCCAATCGCTTCGGATTCAAATGCGAATCAAAGACATGACAATAAGCGATTTCCACAGCAGTAGATTCCTCATAGACCTTGGTCGGTCGTAGCTCGTGTTAGCCGGCCATGACCGGCGTTAGCGCAACGACTCAACGCCGCTTGCGACAAACATTCGTTGCGAATGGAAAAAATTCGAAATAAGGACTCACCGTTATTCAGGAGGATGTAGACCTTCAGGCAGACGTACTCCTCCATCCTGAGCTTTATCCTGCGGAACATGATCGTGATCTGGGTCATCCTCTCGACGACGAGGCCCACGTCGAGCCTCAATTGTTCCATGGTTATGTGCCTTCCCATTAGGGTGGTCAGGCACGATTGGAGTGTCCGAAGGTTGGCGTTCACCTGCAATTCGCATCAAGGTATCAGTATGTTGTTTAGTATGAGCGAGAAATTAGTAGCGAGATCAATGTGTTGTATTGTACATATCGAAATTGGATTCGTATGAAAAAATTAAAATTTTATCGTTCGTTTGTTGCAAATCGATCTCTGGAGAGTTTAAAAGTTAGCTGATAAGGTTGGTTTCATATAGAATCGAATGGGTTGAATATTGTTATATAAGTTTTTTAAATTGTATAAAAGACCATGAAAAAAAAATTAATGCATATATATATGACATTTGGTAAATTGAATAAACATGACAGTTAAAAATCAATATAAGTCACGTAGCAGTAAAAATCTGAAAGCACATATTCATTTTTATAGTTTAAATTTTGTCAACAACGATTATCACTTATCATATATATATTTTAATATAATAAAATTTCTTCAATTCCAAACTTAACCATTTAAATACAATTTCAACACAAATAACAAAAACCGATCCGAAGCATCGAAACACCATTGCCTAGAAACGACACCAAACATAAAAAAAAACGAAGGACCCGCCATAAACATCGATATCCAGGAATTATTCACACGCGAAACGTTGACCCTAGAAAAATAGGCTGAGTCGTCGAACTCGGCCGACGAACACACACACACACTTTCCACCATTGCCATGGAGAAACGGGCAGGGGAGGTGCATTTTGCACTCGCGCCCCCATCCCAGGGGCGGGGGCGGAGTCCCCGAGAGGGCTTCCGCCCCGCCCGCGGGGTGGTGACCCATATAGCTATCGATTGGGGTGACTGTGGGTCAAAGGCCCCTCGAGCGAGGGACCCCACCCTGACGTGTGCATCGTGACGTAACCGGAATGGGTTAAAAGTCAAAATTGATTTTTTCACGAGTCACGTGTCGTTTTTTTCGTGGGGGCGCGAGGGGTTGGAAAATTTTGAAAATTTTTCGTATATATGGATTTTTGATTTTGTAGATAATTTTTTTTTTTATTTGATGGATTGTTTGAAGTATCGTTTTTTTAACGAATAAATCAAAAAGTTAACAATAAAATCAGTAATTTATTTAAAAAAAAAATTATTATAAATTAACCGAAAATGGAATGATTAAAATTTTATAATTTTTTTTTTATAAGAAATTAAATTATTTTAAATTTGAATTTTATGATGGTGATTGATCCAAGTCAATGAAAGCACTCATACACTTTTTCTTCAAATATTCTTCTTATTAGAAGATCCACCACAAATTGATCCATCTTGAAAATAAATAAATATTTTTAAAAAATTTCGATTTAAATTCGATCCATGTATCACACACGATCTATTTTTAAAATGAAAATAAACATAACAATGGCACTATTCCCAATATCAGTAATGCTGGGTATTATCACTTCGTCACGTAGAAATTAATAATTAACAGACATCGCAAACAACCGACTCGATAGATCAATACTTATGAAACGATTGAAAATAGTCAACTTGTGCGACGGTCCGATGTTTGCAACGTTCAACCGGTTCGTGTAAAATTAGAATGAGCATGTTTTAAACAATCGAAAAGAAATTTTGTAACGAAAATTCGTGCGTGTTTGTGTGTAATTGTTGATTTGGAGTTCGGTTGCGTTACGTTACAAACTCGTCACCTTGAGACTGCAATAAGCGGGTCATCAACATGTGACGACGTTCTTCGAGAACACGAAATTAAAACTGGCCAAAACAAAATGGGATAACGTGTCATGTGTAATGGAACAAGGGAAATGAAAACACATTTAGTTATAGCACAGATTCGCGGACGTGGTAAACATGCCGGGATGTCCAAGGAGCATTACGAAATCCAAAATTAGTATACAATAAAAATATTTCACAGAGCACGACCGCAATTTTGAAAACAAGAATTTAGCCACACTTGACCCAGACATTCGCCAGCCCTAACCGTGAACATCGATATACAATATTATTTTCACTCGGCGTCTAATAATAAGAGCCCCTCCTTCGTTTATCCAATGAAACATCTCACCTCTTGGGTCAACTCGGTCTCTTGGTCCGAATATTGTGTGTGGTGTTGGGAGGCTGCGTTCCTCCCGTGCATGGCTTGGTAAGCTGCTGTCGTCAACACGGAGATCTCATGCCACTTGTCCATCAGCAGCTTCGAGTGTATCTTGATCGGTATCTCCAATATGAACGGCAGCTTCTTGGTCCACGCGACCATCTTGTGCACAATGGAGTCGCCGATCTTGCACAGCTTGTCGCCGATCTCGGACTTGTCCTCGAGCAAGTCGGGCAAATGCTGCACTGTGGCAATGTCCTCCATTGCGTCGCAGTCTATGAGGGCCTGGATCATCTGGGCTGCCCTGTCCGGAGGTAGGGCCCTGTCCCTTTCCCATTCCCGTTCCCGGCTCGAGCTCGAGCTGACGGCGCTGTCTAACCTCTGTCTTAAATGAACTATTTCACTGGGGTTCGTTAAGGCCGTTTTTAATATAGTACCGTTGGCGAGGGGTTCGGATCTTTGGCCACCGGATACTGTTGAAACTGCAACGCCGACGTTGGCTCCAGCGCCTGCTTTTTGGCCGGACTTCTTGTGCTTCTTATACTTTACTTTGTATAGGTTATAGACGGCACCGCTGTTCCTGCCACCTGGCATTCTGTCCTCTCGAACAGCTGCAAAGGTAATAAATAAAAAAATACATCATTGTATGCAAAAAATGTTTCCGCGGTTTCATAGAATATGAAACGTCAACGCAACGTATTCAAATACATAAACTAGGTAAGCTTTCTGGGTTGTTGTTCGTTTTTTTTCCGTAACGTTTATTATATTCGGAAAATTTAGGTCGCGTTAACGTCACTTTTTCACTTCATAATATTCAATTTAATCCGATGACACGTATATTAAAACGTGACGATATCGACGTAAGTAGTGTACGTACGTTCACTACGTATGCATTTTGCAAATGTGAAAAAAAGAGCATTGTGCAATTGATGCGCAATGATTCAAGGTTGTTCCATTGCGGTCGGAACATTTCGACAATTTCAAAAGAGAATCCGCCAAAAAAGTATACGAACGGTATTCGACACCGATCGTTGTTTTTTTTTTATTACTGTCGCATGAGTGCGTTTTCAAGTGCGAGCCGAATAAAAAAAGTCTAGTGAAAGTATCAAATAAATTTGTTTATGTAAAGTATAGAGAATGAGTACACATTCGCAAAAAAAGTCAATTTCACTTTTTTATCATATATTTATAAGTTGCAAATAATCGTGCGGATTGAAAACTTTCATAAAATTAGGCGAAAACGCACATTTATAAATCCACCGCTTAAAAACAATGAAAAACCCATTGTCGAGTCGACAATGCTTATTTTCGTAAACCGTGAAGCGTACGAACAATAAAAACGAAAACCAACCTTGCAACACCATTCCTTGTTCAATACACTTCTTGAACCTGCAATACTGACATCTATTCCTCTGCGCTTTGGTAATTTCACAATTCCCATCAGCAACACAGGTATAAACTCTGCGATTTTGCACAGTCCGTTTGAAGAAACCTTTGCACCCTTCACACGTGATGATTCCGTAGTGCAGACCGGTGGCCTTGTCTTCGCAGATCATGCAAATCATCGGCTGGTCGTCGTCATCGGGGGGCGGGGGAGGTTCGGGGGCGGCAAATACCAAAGCCTTCAAAGGGGGTGGTAGGGCGGGAATTTGCTGGCCACCCACAGTAGCAGCGCTGAGATTTAAGGCATGTAACTGCTGGGCTGGGGGTAACTGGGACAAGTCTCCAGCCCATAGTCGTTCCATGTTCAGGGGACCATGGCCTGCTCCTCCCAATCCCAATAAAAGGTGGGCGGCGGATTCGTCCGATGCTTGATTATGATATTGCACCTGAAAATAAAATTGAAATTTAACAATGAATCGATGAATCGATGGCATCCCTATATATAATAGCAGATTTCTATGTGTGTGTGTACGTCTGTTCGATGACGCTCGCGACTTTAAAACGACGCGTCGATACGATTATTTTTTTGCGTCTAT
>JAOXNN020000089.1:4812440-4832874 GCA_028571205.2 Hydropsyche betteni | reverse complement strand
TGCCTATATGACGTCTGGTGACAATAACAAATGAACTATTTTGATTTTATTAATTAAATATTAAATATTCAAATTGGGTACACATTTCAGGTTCACACAATCGGGTTGTCACATTTTATCGTTTTCCGTATCTTAACAAATCCATAGCCGATGTTATTAACATCGGGTCTATTTACTAGTAAAATATATAGACGAAAACGGAACGTATTCAAATGAAAAAATTAAGTGATCACACAAAATTTTCATTTTCATTCAATCCAAACAGACTTCGCATGTCAGATTTTTTTCAACAACAATACGATTCAAAAGCCTGTATGTCTATGAATAATTTGTATGCGAAAGCTATCAGTCACAACTACCACGCAAAGGTCGCGCGAACAATGAGTCTGTCGCTTCGGTCACGTGAGGCAGTAGTTAATTTTCAACCCTCGAACGTCTATTTTGAAAATAGCGGTTTAGCCGGGTAGGACGTTTTCGAAATTGCGTAAAATCGGCGCGAATTCCCGCGGCAACGTTTAAAGATTACGGGGAATTTAATAATGTCGGCGCGCGTCGCGCCTACGGATATGAAGCGGATTGACATTGATTAATGTATTAACCCTGTATGTGAACCATGTTTGAATTATGTTCGCATTTGCAAGTGCGTATGATTATCATTATGAGCTTTTTTAAATATAATTCTTTTTTGAAAGGGTTTTATTGGGTGCGTGTGCGTTTGTGCGAGAATGATCGGGATTACAATTTTTTTATGTAAAGTAATATTGAGTTAGATAAATTAGTATGTCAAATTAATTAAGAATATATGGAATATTTATGAAATTAAACTAGAATCATTTGTTTAATAAATATGATGAAGTAATGTTGATTCAATTTTGCACTCAATAAAAACGTATGATATTCTATTAAACATGCAGTATGATAAATGAACCGAGACATGAAAAATAAGTTTTTAATCGAATACGTTTATGGGCTATGATTAATTTATTCGAACGTCATTCGACAAAGCGTACCGCATGAGTTCAGAGTTCACCGACATTAAATCGAACTCATCAAAAGGCTAAATATAAAAGTACATTTAGCACATCGGATCGATTCAGGTTTTTCTTTCGATAAGAACGAATATATTTCGACACGGGTCGTTAATGGATTTCACTTCGGGCCCGCGATTTTGCGACATATACCGTTTGCGATTCGACAAAACTTCTGAATGGAAAAAATACAACCCGAAAACGAAAAAAATAATAATAATGGCAGACGACCGTAGAGAGCTTTTATTAATTGTCTATCGTCGACTTCTAGCGCGTCGAAACGGCGAAAAAAGGAAAAGTAAGTAATAAATAGGATGGACGAAAACTTTCGCGGGGAACAAAGGGCATATATTTTCTATGAAGTGTTCAGAATCGAAACCAGTCGATTGTTAATGAAGTTTATATGTTTTTTTTTTGGATGAAAGGTTTGATATTATTATAGTAAACGAAAAAGTTTCATTGACTATAAATATAAAAAACAATATGAGTTGATTTTAAATTGTAATTTAAAATATAATATTTTTAGGAAAAGTTGTATTTAATATTCAATTCAATCATGTAAAGATAAGTTTTAACAATGCAACGTAACAAAAATAATATTTTCAACGATTTCAAAGTCAAATTTTTCGTGTGTTTACACAAAATTTATTTTCACCCAGTGAATTTTGATTTAACACCACCTCGATACAAAATAGAATAAAATAATAGTATGGGAGTTTGGCAAACGTCGCCATATTCATATTCTCGCGCCGTTCCGTGATTTATTACGAAAATGGATCCATTCGCGTCGAGACGAATACATTAAAAACGAAACGTAACATAAATAATACGAATAACGTGTCGTGAACCCTTTGTGGCGTTCGATTCGAAAAGCGGGAAGAATTCACACTCGTTTCACACGTATGGATAATCTTCTCGATGTCTGTATATCTTTGTGTGACATAGAGGAGCAATAAAGCTTCGAGAAATGTATAGAAATTGTGAAATATTAATCGCGTTCCCGTTGGGAACATTCCTTTTGAAAGTAAATGTTCGACTGTTTGATATGTTGTTGGATTGTCTCGCGATGTGTTCGGATGGTTTATCTAGTGTGAAACATTGCTTTTTAGTGCTGGTTTAATTTGTGTGCTGTATAAATTAAGAGCGAGTAATAGCTGTATTTTTTTTTTTTGAGAAATTCAATTACTGCAGCGCAGAGTTTGAATGTGCGTATTGTTACAAAAAATTTTGAATTAGTATTTAATGTGTATAGAGAGAAAAAATAAAGTAATTGAATCCCCTATATATAATAGCGGATTTGTGTGTTTGTCTGTCTGTTTGAATAACGCTTCCGACTTTTATTTCCTTTTTTTCTTCCTTTTTTTTATAATGATGATGATGATGATGATGATGATGAACAAATGAACTGGTTTTATTAATTATGTACATATTAAATATTCAAATCGAGTACGAGCATTGGGTAGCCTCTACCCCTGGCTTCGCCTATATGTCACAAACAAATAACAAATGAACTATTTTGATTTTAATAATTAAATATTAAATATTCAAATCGGGTACAAATTTCGAGTTCACACAATCGGGTTTTCACATTTTATCGTTTTCCGTTTCATAACAAAACCACAGCCAATGTTATTAACATCGGGCCTATATACTAGTTGAAAATAATTGCAAATTGTCATGCGCAGTGTTTGTATATCTAAATATATTACACGAACAACCAAAATGGATTAGTTTTATGAAAAAATTAATTAAAAGATTTTCGTTTAATATAATATTGCAATACGAAAATTCAAAACTTTTCACAAACTCAATGATTAAAAAATAATAATACTTTCAACAATCAATCATTTATAATTTGACTGAAAATTACTAATGCAAACTCAATTACACATTCGATACTATACCATTTTCAAGTTAAAATAAAAAATCTCTTATTGAAAATTTTACACTCGCAACCGACAAGATGCCGAAAATCCATCACACACCCAAAATTCCTACACAATACATCACAAAAACCATAAAAAATAACATTTTCAACAAAGGACCATCACCACAAAAGCATTGAACTGCCAAAGTTGACCCTAGCGAAGGCTCGAGTGGTTTTCCCGCGGCACGCGCATCCCCCGGAAAGCCTGCATATAAAAAGGGCGAAACCTCGCGCGTTTCGGCATTTCAGGTATTCCTGAAATACCTGAAATCCCGTTTTCCGGGCCGGAGGAACGGAGGCATCGGATAGCTATGATCGGCGGGTGGACGTCAAAGTAATTGTTATGTCGCGCGTGGCGCGCTTTGGAAAATCGGGATGTTTCGCGAAAATGTCGGGGTAAAATGTGAATTGTTGTCGGATGTCGTATGATGATGGGTTTAAGGTATTTGTGGTCGGGTGTGTTTTTTGGGTTTGCGAGGGGATCGTAAATTCGTGGGTTTTGTTTGATGAGTTTTGATGGAGGGTTGGAAATTTTTGTTTTTTGAATGGAATATTGAATTTTTTTACAATGTTTGAAGAATGTTTTAAATTTCTTTTTATAAATTGAATCAAAGTTTATGTTCGTGAAGAATGTTTAGAAATAATAGATGCAGGTTTGAATATTTTGAAAAATATTATAATACAGATGTTGATTTATATTGTATTGTGAGTAGGAGTTGTCATAAATATAATATTTTACCTAAGCTATCGTGATAAATATTTTATTTTTTCGAGATAGACAATCGTTTTTTTGCTATCCCGAATTTTCGTTTTTGCGAAGATCAACTTCGTTTTGACATATTTTCACATAAACATATTGAATAGTTTCAAAAATATTTTGAATGACATTTATAACATTTTTCAATTATCAGAATTATATTTCATTCATTTATTGCAATCATCTCATACATAAATTCGAAGAACGACTTTCAAACGATATCTCCAGCAATACATAACATAAAACAAAATATACCAACCATACATAATCTACCAATAAAACGAATAACAGCCATAAACTAATATCTGATTTAGTTAACCCAAATAGTTATGTCAGAGATAATCTCAAACGTCAGTTTATCGACAGCAGGAACGAATAACAAAACGTTACACATTATACTTGTAGTTTGTGTTCCGTGGAACGTTCAATATTTGGATTCAATATATTCGAACCGCAAAGTGTATACCTGGCAACAATGTCGGTTTATTTTCGATATATTTGTCTGTTCAGAAATTTCCAACAACTCAAACTTTACGTTTTACGTTCTCCAAGTTCGACTCGTAACGATACAAAATTTCTGCGGGCGACACCCCGAGTATTAAACATTCATAAAAATAGTTTTCGACATGTTCAAAATTATTGTTGGTTTCGAATTTTCAATATTGCGTATACGCGAATTTGGATTCGAAATTTCTGTAATAATCCGACGGGTATTACGTAAACATATAATATATTATAATATGTATTGCGCACGCATGTTTGTGTTTATATTATATTATATGTTGTTTCATTATCAGTCTATATAATGATATTTGTAGGACAAGGTCTATTTTATATTATTAAAAGTATGAAAAAGGTGATTTTCAAAAATTTGAATGTTAAAATCTTCCTTCATTAAATATCCTGTGACCAACAATATATATGTTAGTGTTTATATTCGTTTGCTAACTGTACCACATGTTATTTAACTTAATTTGTAAACCGGTGCTTTCGACAAGTCTAAATTGTTCTTATATATAATAATATTATGTCGGGTTGTTATGATACAATTGTGGTTTTGTTAAATTATAATAAATTATTGCACACAGATTGTGTTTGTACAGACGAAAATCTGTAAATATTTATCATGTATCGCAATATCATTTATGTGATAGACTATATAGGAAAACCGGATCGTGATATATGTAAGATCACCCGAGATAGCATTGAGAAAATTTATATGATATTAATTACTATAAATGTCATCGATAATCTCGTTAACAGCATTCAATATTTTATTGATATATGTGAAACGTCCATACCTATATTAAATAGTTTCCCATTTGATTTATTCATTCCGGGTACATATATGATTTACGTAGCATTTAACCCAAGTGGCAGTGTGATTTATAAGCAACGTAAATCAGATTCTTATTACACTTTCCTTCATCGAATTCGAAAGCCTTTCCACACATAACGCTACCTCACTTTTTCATAATCACATTTTAATTAATTCCAACTGACCACGGTTACCCAACGAGTATCGAAAAGGCGTCCGAATATTTTTCACACTATGCCATTTTTCAGCGAAACTCGAAATCTGCACGTCACGTGTATTACAATGTGTACAAGTTTCCGCGTACGTTTCGTATGCGCGGAAAACGAAAACGTATAATATATAGTAATATAATATTTTCCACATACAATGCGATAGCGACACGCCACAAAAGCCTTGCATACGTCTAGCCGAGATCGATAGTACAGAAGGGGCGTAAAATAAGCGGAATTTCCACAGGCAAAATATAAAAATCAAAATCGCATATATCCATTGTGAAATATGATGTCGACGGGTGACTTTTTCTCTCGCAGCCGATGAGTCTCCGTTTTATGGGTGATATATATATTTTTTTAATGTTGTGTGTGATGATCTGGCAAGAAAGCGATCAAACGTCGATGGGGGAGTGAAAATAAAAATAACGACTCTAGATATTTATGTGTAATAAAGCACTCGCCTTATACGCGCCACTATTAAAAATAGTGTAATGAGTATCGAAGTTTTTACTGCTCTAGATAAATATCGGTAAGATAAGAATGTATCATCGCCCAGAAAGACATTGTGATGCTTTAAATATATTTTATTACGGTTCTTGGAAAGGATGAAATTTTTATTGGCTTGATGAAGTTTATTTATTAATACTAAGAAAATGATTCAGCGTAGATCTCGAAAAAACTTTAATACTCGTCGTACATGAATAATAATATTTTAATATTAAAAAGCGAATTCATATTAAATCATTTCCATTTGTTTTACGTACTCTATTATATTTAGATTGCTTAATTCACCTCCGGGTGATTCAGCCGAATTTTCATTAAAAATTATTTCAGGATATATCGTTTATATAACACAATATTAAAGTTATGTTAAATGAGGGATGAAAAGCTTTCACGAACACGCTATAGTCGCCTGAGGCCAGCGTGACGTCATTACAGGTGAGGCTCACGAATAAAGCCTCACAAGATCCATACATAACACATGCAACGAAACGTTCACTCCATGCACATCCAGTACATTATAGGCATTATTAGAACACGATCCGAGCACGAAAAATTCAAAAGAAACAAATTGCACCGTTTGATTCGGTTCAAAGCTTGAATTCGAATCCAAAGCTCACTTTTGCCACCATCGTTGCCTTTTATGTGCTAGTCATATGGTGTACTGTGACGGACTTAACGGCGTGTCAAGTGAGAGCTTTGTGCTCGGAATTAGCGAGTACGCTTTGCGCACTTCGAAATAGCTTCGGCAGTTTACAATTTCTAGTTTGTAGTTTCGCTTATGCTTATGGAAATGTGCGACGGCAAGGTAGTTCGGAGACTAAGGGAAAGTGTGGGCCGGGATTTGTTGAGGGTCGTTAGATCGGATGCGGTTAATTTGTGTTCGAAATTTGTTGGAAATGAGTACCGAAAATTTGGTTTTTTTCGTCAGAAGAAAGTGAAAGGTTTTTATGTTTATATAGAGTGTGTAAGTCGGAGGGATTCGTTAACGGGGTCGGTTAATGGCTGGCGGATATTCTTTGAGTAATTAAGTTGAAGTGAGGTTGTATCGTGTGATTTTTGTGTTGTTCGGGTCATGGAAATCTTGAGGTCAAGTTACCTAATTTCGGTGTATATGAAATTTTAAGTTATGTATCGACACTGAAATTCTGTAGTATAAAACTTTCGCAACGTCTAGTTAAATTTTCAAAGCGATTTTAACACAGTTGAATTCATAATTTTTCTAAATAAACTTACATCGAGTTTTAACATGTTTTTGTATTATATATTTTTTAAACACAATAGTACTACGTAAACTCATATCAGTTTATCGGCAAAAACCGTCTCATTTATGCCGACGGTATCATATAGAAAATAAAAGATAAAAACGTCTAGATTTAGAAAGTACATAAATATCGAAGAACTTTCAATCGCAATGTTATTCTTCGAAACATTTCTAGCAAATTGAAAACGACTATAAAGAGCGATGACGTTTGATTTATCGACTCCTTTGTCACTATGAGATCAATTCGATCTATAAATTTTACTGAGATTTATATTCGCTCGTTTTCGATAAATCATCGATATGCATTTGAGCGAATCATAACACAAAATTTTTGATTTTCGAACGAGCAAATAGACATTCGATTTGGCGCATTGATTGAAACACAAAGCCTGTTTGAAATGGGAAATTGACATTGTTTGTTGTTTGTAACCAAATTAACACATAAAAATGATTCAAATATTTCGATTTATTGTTTGATGCGTCTCGCGAGTGCACTATAAAATAGTGGTAAAATGTTGATCAAATAACATTTTTTTGTTTGAATTGTGTATGCGGATTTCAATTAAATTCGTGTTGGGTGATCGCGAAAAAAATGAGCTTTCATTCCGAAATAAAATATGGATAACTTATGTATGAATTAATTGAAAATTCTGATTGATATTAATTAATTAATTCAATTAATATGGTCTTTATGCGTATACAGTTAACGTCTATAATATGATGTTTTTTACCTACTAACTACTGGCTTTGCCTATATGTCACAAACAAATAACAAATGAAGTATTTTAATTTTATTAAGTAAATATTAAATATTTAAATCGGGTACACATTTCGGGTTCACACAATTGGGTTTTCACATTTTATCGTTTTCCGTTACTTAACAAATCAACAGCCGACGTTACTAACATCAGGCCTATATACTAGTTCTTTTAGATATAGCAATTTTCTGTCAATTTATAAATGATCGATTGTTGAAAATATTATTATTTTTTAATCATTAAGTTTACGAAAATTTTTTGTATTGCAATCCCCTATATATAATAGCGGATTTATGTGTATGTATCCGTCCGTCTGTCTGTCCGTTCAATGAAGCTCGCGACTTATTTTTCTGTGTTTTTTTTTATGATGATGATGATGATAATGTTGATGATGATAATGATGATGATGATAATGATGATGATGATGATGATGATGATGATGATGGTGAACAAATGAACTGGTTTTATTAATTAAATATTCAGATCGAGTACAGCCATTTTGTAGCCTCTACCTCTGGCTTCGCCTATATGTCACAAACAAATAACAAATGAACTATTTTAATTTTATTAATTAAATATTAAATATTCAAATCGGGTACACATTTCGGGTTCACACAATCGGGTATTCACATTTTATCGTTTTCCGTTTCTTAACAAATCCACAGCCGATGTTATTAACATCGGGCCTATATACTAGTATGACATAATCGCCTGTGGGCGCCTAGCCTTATTGTAAATTTTATATTCGAGCGTGCTTATTGAAAATCCCTTTATTTTGAATGAACCAGTTTTTACTAGTTTTATCAGTGAAGTTATGTCGATGCAATTGTTCATTTGAGAAATTTTAATAATAGATGATTTTTAGTTATTTTTCATTTATTGTATTACTCGCATAAAAAAGTGAATACAGTAACAATTTCCGTGTTCCAATTTCAGGTGTTCGAGTTCAAAGTTTATTTTGATTCAACGTTAATATAGTATAATATAATAGTTTATCAAAAAAATTATGAATGTGATTATAAAAAAAGCGATAAAATAGAAAACATGTATTTTTTTCGATTCGTGAGATTTAAAAAAAATACAATCTCTTAAATATCAGATATCAAATCAATCAAATCTCACTGAAATCAGTTTCAACAAATCGCCTTTTGAAATCTTACGATTTATATTTTGGTTGGCGATTGAAACGTCCATTTCGCAACCAGAGTCGTTTTCGGTTCGCGCAAAACGAATTCAGAACGGTTTGTTTTCGACCGAATAAAAATTCGTTCGTTTCCGGTGCGGATTCGGATTTTGACGTTTTGTTAGTTCTTCTGAGTGAACTTACAATTATACTAGCGAATTGTCCGATCGAGTTAATAGAACGCGAAATGATTCGGAATTCAATGTTGCGAATGTTAATTCGATGATTTATGACGGAGATATTATACCGAGGTGTGGATCGTGTTCATTTTATGTGAATTCATGAATTTTAGTTTCATTACAATACGGCAGAATTCTGTGGAAATATTTAAATTTTAGAGTATACATTTGGGGAGGTTCTTAATTAAAAATTTTACAATACAAGCAATTTATTTGGTTTACAAATTGGTCAATAAATTTATATTTCTATGTTTATAAAATTAATGTTAATGCATTCATATTAATTTTATAATTTTGAACTACCAAACACATATAAAACTAAAAAATATAACATAACTATAACTAATTTAATAAAAATATGTGAAAGTATTAAAATTGACTATTTTCTAATGACAAAACGTGCATTTGTAATATTAGATTCTGTGAAAAATAAAATAGTCGAATTCTAGTACTAATTTGTAAATGTTCACAAAAAGAGATCGTAATTCCTTAACGTTCAAAATATTTCGTTTTTATTTTTGGTTAGATCAACATATTAAACTATAAATAAATTTTATTGTGATAATACCTCGTTTATTGAACGCTACGATATCGTAAAATATTATGAGGAAATTTTGCCAGATTTTCTTGAGTATCCATCGATTTCGCATTAATATCGGTTGTTCAGGAATAATACATATTAATTTGTTATTGAGTGTTGCCAAAATACGGAGAGATTCCAAAATGTCAGATTTTAAGAAAATGCGATAATATTTTTGCAAATATTCATGTTCCATTGTTTTATTTATTTATACTTCTCGAACATTTTGAAGCAGAGCATAGTACGAATATGAAGATTTCAATATCTGAAAAATTTGAATAAAATCACAATTAAAGCGTTTGTTCGGATTAAATTTCCTCAAATCCCCATAAGTGCATTAAAATTACCGCATTCGTGTGCATTAAATATAATTAGATTACAGCAAACACATCGACACCAACCTCTATGAAATACGAACGTATTATGTCAACGTAATAGAATGTAAGGTAAATAAATTTCATATATTGATAGTATTATGGGGAAATTCGTAAATAAGCTCAAATGAAGATTTATCGTTCGTAAGCCATGTTTAGCCCGATCGTGGGTTAATTCATATTATCGATGTTCGGGATAATTAGTAGATTAAATATTGAATGTATGAGGGTAGTCTCGTATATTGTCATTAGAAATACGAGTATTGTTTTGGTAAGAGCATTAATTTTGAGATAATTCTTAATGTCAAAGATGTATTAGTATATTTTGTTCTTACCATAATAAACGTTGCCAGTGATAGAGAGAATAATTTGGCCGTGGTCACTTGTAGAGGTTCTTTCGCTTTTAGCATAATTATCAATAGCTTTCTGTTGAATTTGTCATCTTCTTCATACCATCCGCTCTTCATGACGGCATCTGGTATATCAAAACTCTAAAAAAAAAGTATCGATTACCATTAAAATTTTATAGCGAGTACTACAAAATGCGATTAAAGGGGCGTGTTTTATGCGATTTCGCGTATCACACGTTATGTATCGAATATTTTACACTAAACAAACATATCAGATAATTTCATAAGTATGCAAGCACGAACGTCTATATATTTTTTTATTAAAACAATTTCACTACAGAAGAAAAACAAACATCGTTACTCGGGGGAGGCAAATCGATAGAATACAAAGTACCTCGTTAGTTCGAGTCCACAAAAGCCTTTGTGAGTGCGTCGCGTTGAACGCATCACGAAATTACGATAAATGTTTCCCTCGATTCTAAAATTCTAAATAAATTCTAAACTACGCGCGGCCTCAAACATGATATTCCTCTGAAAAAAGATCGCCCAACACAAACGAGCAACAATCAACTATGACCTTAGTCGAAACGCGCGCTTTTAATTGAGTTCTCGGGATAAACACATATAGAGTAAATATAGACGTCAATAGTTGGCGTGGTGGGATAGATACACAGTCGGTCAGTTGGGAAACGCGGTTTTTGAAGTGCGGTTTATTTATTTGACTTCTGCCAGTCCATCGAATACACACGTTTTGGACGATGTCGAACGCCGGCAGGAATCCCATGCTCACCCTGGACTCCCTGGCCGAAATCTTGGACCAGCTGGACGCCGGTAAATGGTCCAGGAAGATTCCCGTGTTAAAAATCTGGAGCACACCTGTGCCCGTTTCGCGGTATGAGTTGGGGGTGTTCGAAAGCAGATCAATAAGCGTTTCGGATCCGAGTTTCGGCGTAGGAACAATGTCTGGGTCGTTTTGCGTGTATACGTGGAATAACAGGCGCCAAATGTTTAATAGAGCTTGGAAACAAGCTGTCCGAAATAGATCTTAGACCGGGACAAACTGGTAAGTGTCGGGGACCTCCAACGGCACATGAATTTCGTTCGAACGTTCGGGAAATCTGGGAAAATCGGGAATGCGGAATATTTTTTAAAAATCATTTATTTCGGTTAGAAAGTTTCTATAGACTATACTAATATTGTAAACCGTTCATGCGTATAAAGAAAATATATAAAACTAATATATAGGCTCGTTGTTAACAACATCGCCTGTGAATTGATAACTATACTATTACGTAATATAATAAAAATTGAATATATTTATGCAAAATTATTTTATAACCGTGCCGTTGCGAAATGTCTCCAGAATATAAAATTATATAGGATAAGATCATAGCCGTTATTATAATGACCATAAAGACTAGATTCGGTGCTCGCGTTATAGCCGTTCTCGTGTACTGATTATAGATTTTATATTTTAACGGCATACAGGCTAAATTTGAACAATAAGTCGAGAGCCTCACAAACAAACACAGACATCTGTCATCAGTGATTATATGCATGTATAGGGGATTCAAATATTTTTTCCACTGCATAATAATCGACGTATTGCATAAGTCAATAAAGACGCTTTCATAAGCATGTTATTATGGACGTTAAGTGTATACGCATAAAGACCATTATTATTAGAATAATTTTATAGACGCAAAAAAATTATCGTATCGACGCGTCATTTTAAATTTGTGAGCGTCATCGAACAGACAAACAGATGACGGACACACACAGATATCCATGATTATATTTAGGGGATATATATATATATATATATATATATATATACACACACACACATACATAGATAGATAGATAGATTCAACCATTATATTTTCAACACAATAATTTAACCAAACCAAAAATTTTCATACATCCAACAAAAATTCCCTTTAAATCCAACCGACCAAAAACCCGTCAAACACCCATCAATGAAAAATCCATCAATGAAAATTTTCCCAAAACAAATAACAACGCACACACCCCGCAACCCAGTGGCGTACGCAACCGTGCAAGAAATGCACGTTGCGTCTGTGCACAGTGGCAATGCCAGTGGCAGCGCGTGGCGTTCCTCAGCCGCGGGTTCGTCGACCGACACACAGTGCTTGGTTACGTAATGTGGGCAACTAGCGCGGACAGCTTTCACTGCAGGGGCACTTAACCGGGGGACCGCGAACCGAACGCGGACTTGGCGGTCAAGGACCCGCCCACCGGGTTTTGGCGGTGCGTGCGGAACGTTTTGAGGTTGGTCGTCCTGCGGTTTCAAGGATGAAGGTTGTGTTTTTGTTTTTTTGTTTTTTGAAATTCGGATACTCGAGACGGTGTACGGGTTGAAAACGTTGGTGTTTCATACATATTAAAGGAAAAAATTCAATGGTCAGAATATTTCGGTCAGAATTTTAATCAATAACGGTCAGAATAAAATGATGAATTGTCAGAATAAGATAATAAATGGTCAGAATTTAATAACGAAACGGTCAGAATAGGTTAGGGTTCTGAATATCATTCTGACCATTTAATATAAATTCTGACAAACTCAGTTAAAATTCTGACCAAAACATGATTAAAATTCTGACCAATCCCTTATATATAATCAGGGATTTCTGTGTGTGTGTGGGTTTTTTTTTTGTTTGTTTGTTTGTTCGAATGACGCTGGCGATTTCTTTCGCGCTCGCGACTATGGTCTTTATGCTTATACAGTTAACGTCTATAATATGATGCTTATTACCTTACTGCCTCTGGCTTTGCCTATTTGATGTCTGGTGACAATAACAAATGAACTGTTTGGATTTCATTAATTAAATATTCAAATCGGGTACATATTTCGGGTTCACACAATCGGGTTTTCACATTTTACCATTTTCCGTTTCTCGACAAATCTACAGCCGATGTTATTAACATCGGGCCAATTTTTCGGGAATTTATTTGACACTAGTGCGTCAAATAAATTCTGATAAATGAGATAAATATTCTGACCAAAATCGTATTTAAATTCTGACCATTTAAATAGTAGTCTATATTAAACTTCAAATTCAAACATCGTGAAGAATTATTAAGACCGTTTTCATAGTGATCAATGAAATATTTCATAATAACGCTAATGATAATTTCAGATGGTTGTGTTTGAATTTTATAAAGTTTTATTTGAAGAAAATAGTCTTTCAATAGGGACGCTCGAAATATGTAAGGTTATAGCAGCCATGTTGTTAAAATGACATTTGTCATATCGCCATGGAAAGTTATAGCGTTGAATAACGTGTGCAAATCGTCAAATTTTATTGTACGTTTTTAAAATCGAGCGTCCTTATTCAAAGATCCAATATAAATGGATCAATTTGAAGTATATAATGTGTATGAAAGAAATAAGAAGAATCGAATGGACGAAATCAAAATATCTACGGAATAAATTATTGTAGATGAGAATTTATATAGCTTTTTTATGACTCCGTGAAAAATATAATAAAAAGTTAGGTAAATATTCATAGTACCTATTTTTAGATCGATTTATTTAAAAATGTAATTAATTATGTATAATATGTGAAAAACTATGAAATTTTCAACGTGAAATTATTAGTCAAATCGAAAAATTGATTATATTTCATTAATTATAATAAATTAACTTATACTTTTTATATAATATATGAAATTTTGATAAATTTGTCATGTTCGAATTTGATTTGTAAGAGGTATAATTTTAGCTTTAAAAGTTTGGATTCGTTTGAAAAAAATTAAATTCAATTGGTATAATGTTGTATTTGGAACGTGAAAGCTGTGTATATAGATGAAAATTGAAAAGTTTGAATTTAAAGAACCGAAGAGTTTAATAACGGACGCGGAACGATTGGAAATTGCGTTATTTGTATCGAGCATAAAAGTTTTTGGCATTATTGAACGTGGCATTGAAGGCTTCTTCTCGAAAAGTAAAAGTGCACGGAAATTCTAAGAAAATCATTCGTGTCAACTTGCATCACGTCGCGTGTGATTAGAATTTTAAATTTCCAGTTTAAAAATAACGTGCACATTACATATTATATCCGTTATAATGTATGCGCTACCGTTTAAAACTATCCGAGTTTGCGCACTTTATCAGCGGCGCTTGCGTTCGGATTTTTTCGAATTTCCCGCGATAAATCGCGTTCGAACGAGCACGTATATGGGTTAATGCTTGACGAACGACGCACTTTTAACGGGAAAAACCGCACAATCGACGAGATTTCGAAACGATTAGCACAAAATAACCATAAACGCTAATATCGCGACGACAAACGGGCGCAATTAAAAATATAAATATATTCGATACGCGTCGAATATATTTAGAAACGCCACTGGACACCGAAACACACTGGAGGGTTTAATTCGGGATCGGTGACACAGTCCGTTGTGCAACACAAGCGGGACAAGTCCCTTAATTTCGCGTCCCAAAAACGGGACATTGGCCCTTGACAGTTCGGTAAACAACTATTTATAAGTCGCGCACGAGAATAATCAACGCTCATTATAATAAGCTTGTTTGTTTGGTCAGTAACTGATTTGTATTTTCTAACTGTTAAATTAGTCGGTTTTTACTTATAGAAATCTGTATGTTTTATAAATTATCAGTGGATATTGGTCAGTATTTATGTGGCTAGTTCTCCAATTGAACGGTCAGTAAGTTATTTTTTTACTTATAGAAATCTGTATGTTTTATAAATGACAAATGGATATTGGTCAGTATTTATGTGGTTATTTCCCTAATTGAACGGTTAGTAAGTTATTTTTTTACTTATAGAAATCTGTATGTTTTATAAACGATCAATGGATATTGGTCAGTATTTATGTGGCTAGTTCTCTAATTGAACGGTCAGTAAGTTATTTCTTTACATATCGAAATGATCTGTATGTTTTATAAACGATTAGTGGATATTGGTCAGTATTTATAGTGGCTAGTTATCAAACTGAACGGTTTGTAAGTTATAAATTTGCGATTTAAAAAAATTTAGATGTTTCTTTTTTAATATTTAGACTTCAAGTTTAAAAACCAATGATGTAAAAATTGAATTTTATTATTTTTATACAGAAAAATTATAAATTGATTATTATTTTTGAATTATATATAACTAATTTAGTATCAAAATATGCGTATTACGTTTAAAATCAAGTATGAAATTTGAAAATTTTCAACAAATAGAATCTGAAATATTAATAGTTTAATTTTATCATATCAAACGTTATCATACTTATTGTAGAGATAAAAATTATCATTTATTATTTTCCATCCATTGTTATAATTAGTTTCTAGTACATTATACGTGAGAAGACCACATTTAATTTAATTCGAAAATATCACATTGAAACGAAATTTTATGTAAGAGATAAATCGATGAAGTTGAAAACCCCTGATCAGCTTCTATTAACGTCCGTAAAAAACGCACGTCTAGGAAGCATTAGAAGACGAAGAGAAGCAAAAACAGAAAGGGACAGGAAACGCGACCAGCGTGCGGCCAGAAAGAGACGAAAGCCTCACGATTGTGCCGTTCACCGCCATGAGAAGCGGAAGTGCCTCAATACGGAAACGCCGGACGAGTGAAAGTGCCTCTGAAGCCTCCGTTCCGTTATAACGGAACTCTTGGCTTAGGTCTGGTTAACGGCCAAAGGTCGGCCGAGGAGATGGCGATGATCGCCGCTTAGTAAATTTTGATTTATGGCGGCGGTCGTTTCGGAGATTGCGTTGCGGATTTGCATTTCGGGGTTTTGCAATGCGATTGAGTAATGTGATTGATGGGATTGAAAATTTTAATTGATAAATTCGTTGAACGCTTTCAAAATTGTCTGCCATCTAGTCGTGCGTTGTGTGCATAGATAATTTTCTCAATTACATCGATGCAATGGTATAATGATCCGAGCGAAAGTGAAGCGTGGGTACGTCAGATGACGCGAATTTCCGTTATAATCTAACAACGTTTATATAGGCTACTGCATAATTTCCGTAATAAAATCAGACCGACAATAACTCGATATAGTTTTAATAATCGTAAACATTCCGATTATTTACGAAACATTGCACAACCGATTCGTTTCGTATAGAAATTTTCCATTAACACCTTTCGTATATACGAAAGATTTACATGACTTTGAAAAATGATCGTAAACGCTTTCAAAAAATATATAAAGTTACAAAACACGAAAAAAAAGAAAATCTCTTAATAAGCGCCCTTTGACTCGCGAACGCCCGAAGCGCATACAGATACCGGTTCATTCTTTATTTTTTAGTTTCATTTATTCATATATACAATATACCAAAGTTCGCTTGGAACGAGCACGAAAATACGTACTCGCACTCGTGTTAATACACAAACTAAGGTCGAAACGCTAAGCGCGCGCTTTTACTTTCAACCGGTGAAAGTTTGACGATTGACAATGCGAAAGGAGCGTAGGAGCACAATTAATATTTCGCACCATCGTCACAAAGCGCAGTGAAATGACGGAGGCTTTTCCGGGCTGAAAAGTGCGGGTTGTTTTAGAAAGAAAAAAAAATGGGAAAAATCACGCGATTAAATTCTGTAAGCGTCACGTGTTTACGTAATTGACGCGTGTACGTGGTAATTGCGTAATGTTGTTGCCCAATTCGTGAAGGGCGTGAATGTGAAAAAAAAAAATGAAAACACAATTTTTTTCGGTTGTCAACTGTCAAAATTTACGTTTACCCGTTTTATAAACATCGTAGAAACTTTACGCGACTTTATTTTCATTGAGAAAATAAATTTGAAAAAATAACGAAATCGAAAGTCACTCGTTCGAATAATGTAAATATGATTCGTTTTGAACTAATTAAATGTGACAAATATTTGCGTTCGACGTGAATAAAACCTGCGTCCATATAAGGTTAATAAAATAAGATAATAATAGTTCAACGCACGTTTAAGGTTAAGTGCATAGAATTACACTGATAATACATTAGATGCACAATGCAAGAGACTCTTATTTATCGAGAAAGTGGCACACAAATACGCAACACGGTACACAGAATCACAGTGTAAATAAATAAACACGAATATTAAGTCTATATGGACGCGATGATACATTGTTGAAATAAAATTTCGATTTGAATAGCGAGCTTTGTGTCTATAAATCGAAACTGTGCTCGATCGACATTGAAATCTGTGTTAATTGGTGCCCTTTGAACGTATCACGTATGACTTTGAAGCCGACGTTACATTTGTGCATGGATGACGTGTTGGATGTTAAACAGAAACTGATCAAGAAACTTTTTTCTTATCTGCGATACTTTATCTTATTGTCAGACAATTTCCCTTTTTTGTTTTTATTGAAATAATTTGTCAAGGAATAAACATATGATAAATTAAAGTGCATGCTAAACGCAAGACTGACGCATAATAAACGCGTCATACAACTTTCTGAGTTCTTTTGTTTGATGTTAAGGTATTGTTAGGATCTAGCCGAAAGAAAACGCATTACCATCGTCAGAAATAGTTATTTTGCTTACCGAGACAAAATTTACTATTACTAAACCGACCTAGTTGTGTACTATCACAACTGGGCGAAACAATCAAAACCAAACGTAAAATTTTCCGAACTATCCAACTAACAATCAAACTTTTGCGACAAAGGACCATTCGAAATACTAAACCGAACTCCGAAACAAATCTCCAACATACCTAAATACCCATTACTATAAAAAATAACAAAAAAACAAATGCATTTAACAAACAGAACCCGTGCACATGACAAGTCCTGTTCCTATGCACCTGTCG
Source organism: Hydropsyche betteni (assembly GCA_028571205.2). Lineage (NCBI taxonomy): Eukaryota > Metazoa > Arthropoda > Insecta > Trichoptera > Hydropsychidae > Hydropsyche > Hydropsyche betteni. Next base: position 4,814,644 of record JAOXNN020000089.1, on the reverse strand, counting down.
CACCCATCTAGTTTACGGCGCTGACCGGAACTAAAATACATCTGATTTATTTAAATAAAATATAAATAAATACATAAAAACATAATCGAATCAATATAATATAATAAAAATAATGATAATAATAAAGAAAATTGAAAAAAAAAATTTTTTCATTGAAATTTTACATTTAAGTAAAGGACATCGTTCTTCGCTTTCCATATTGAAAAACCAGTGGTGACGAACCTTTTTGCGCGCAGAACCCCTGTTGTGATCGGACGCAGTACGGCGTGCCGTTGGTTTCGCGTGCTTCCGGCACGCGGTGCTTTGGTTCCTCCACTTTTGCTTCTTGTCGAACTTCGGCCGAGCGAAACACTTCAGTGGCGCCCGTGCGCCATCATTTTGTCGATTGTTTTTGTGTATTTTTATTTTGGATGTCGACAATATTGTCGCCGCTTGTTACGCGTGTGCGGCGTGTGACGTATCTGAAATCGAACGGGGCTGGTTTGAAACTTGACGCACTCGCCGAAGCGCGGGAAAACGTCGGAAAAGCGCCACGTATTCGTTTCGTAGTATTTTTTTTTATTAATTTTTTTAACGTCGATTATAATTTTTTGTAATAGGTTTGCTGATATTTTTCATTTGCGGATTAGTCATTTTGCATACGTGTTATGATACATTCATACGTTACGCGGAAAATTGAACTTACTTGTAGTGAGAACTAATATTTTTTCTATTCGTCAATTTCGTACTAAATATTCATATAAATATTTCAGAAATCATAGAATTCTTAAAATAAATATATTGAAACATTCAAGTTACCATTCATGTCAAATAATCTCCACACATATTGTGCTAATTAATACTTAAACGAAAATGTCGCAATAAAAACAATTACATTTCACGTAAAAAAGTGTAAACAAATCCACCGTTCAATACATACAATCCATACAAACCTACCAAATTAAGTGTCTATATATAAAAAAATAAACAAACACGACAAAATAACTCACACCCACATAAAAACCACAAGCAACCCTCACTCAAAACACACCAAAACCACACCGGACACCAAATGAACCCTGATATCAAAATTCACACCAGACCCCCACAAATCCATATATCCAAAAAAACTCGGGAAAATTCCCCCCCGCGGTCGGAAAAACCGGGAATTTCCGCGCCGCCGTTTCGGCGCGCGGACGTCAACAAACAACAACACGCGCGCGCGCCGCCCGAACCCCTACACAGCCGCGGACACGAAGCGGGGCGCTTTCCCGCGTACTCCCAAGACCCCGCGGATACCGGAGCCGAGTATGAATCGGGTATACGTGTGGCCGTGTCGCGTTTTCGACTCACGAGTGCAGCGGCACGATGCGCTCGCTGCTCGCTCATGGAAATTGGGTTACTGAATGATCCGCCGGCTTCGTGCGCGCCGTTCGGAAACTGGAACACGACGCCCCTCCCGCGGCGCCTCACCCCCCCTCCGGCCCTGTCGGTGCCCCTCCCCGCCTCTGACTAGGCCTCAGGTTCTTGCCCCTCTCTTCGCGTTCCCCACGTGCTTCTGCGTTAGCGTGCAGCCGTGCTCTCCGATGGCGCCCCACTCTCGAGCTGGTGAGGCTCTCGTCGTGCGTCTTCCTCTGGCTGGTTGTTGCCGGGTGATGGTGTCTCGTTCTGGTCCCGTGATGATGATGGGGGAGAGTGCATCGCAGTTTCCGCGTCGGGCGCAACTTTTGGCCGGTTGAGAACGGGCCGGAAATCACTTGCGCTTTCCGCCGCCGTTAGGATGATGCGCTTTTTTAATGGTCGTTTGTTGTGCGTGGGATCGTTTAGAATTGTCTGACGTTGATTTCGATCGAACATAATAGAATCAAAACGATTGCATAATATTGATAACTAGTATATAGGCCTGATGTTAATAACATCAGCTGTGGATTTTTCAAGAAACGGAAAACGATTCTATAAACCCGAAATGTGTACTCGATTTGAATTTTTAATATTTAATTAGTAAAATCAAAACAATTCATTTGTTATTAGTTTGTGACATATAGGCAAAGCCAGAAGCCGTAGGCAATAAGCATCATATTATAGACGTTAACTTTATACGCATATAAAGACCATATTCGCGAAAAAGTCGCGAGAGTCATCGAACAGACACACATACACACACACACACACACACACACACACACACACACACACACACACACACACACACACACACACACACA
>JAOXNN020000089.1:4768729-4781759 GCA_028571205.2 Hydropsyche betteni | reverse complement strand
CTGGTTCCACCTGGGCTGTGACCTAATAAGGGGTCGCAGTCACCACAACAACACCCGACTGAGTGACGACCGTCACACGCTTCAATTTTGTATTATATAATACATGATAGAAATTAACATATCTTATATATAAAAATGAATCGCCGTTCGTTTTAAGGCTAAATCTTAAAAACCGCTCGACCGCTTTAGATATTTATTTTTTCTTTTGTTCGCTTTAACTAACAGGTAATTTACAGAGAAAAATAATTGGGAAATTTGTAAAGAAAAGGTAAAAAATAATATAAGTAATTTTGTATGGAAAATTACACCGCCACGCCGCGCCGTGCCGCGTATTGATTATGACAATAATTACAATCGGTACACCGGTATGTGCAGAACGCGTGTTCACGAGTCGCGCGCGATCGGAAATGGAACATATCGTTTTGGGTTGAAATACGCGCATTTCAACCGCACATTATTATTAAACCGCTGAACGCACGTTCGAACATGGTTGCGCTCGCAACAAATCAATTAGTTGTGCGTAACCATGTCCGAACTTCTGTCAACACTTTCATATTCGACAGAAGACCTTAAATGATGCGCTATATTTGGCAGGCAAAGCATGATTCTTCGCTTCGTCAATACGAACGAAGCGAAACATAGCATTTTGGACCCCCACAAAAAAACCTAGCTTCAACCACGATCCATCTCTCCAACCCAACTCCTTATTAGTAACAACCGATCTATGAGAACCAGCGCGTTCGACAAGGCCAAACCTCACACGTAACTGTCGCACATTTCCGATCCCAGCGCCAGATCTAGAACCCTCCACGGATCCGGCAAAGGCAAACAGGATTTACCACAATCCACGGGCGCCAAAAGAGAACGCGATTCACACGGCGGCCATGCGACCTGACCCACTTGCGGCCGTGGCGGTCACGACTGCGGATTTCGCCATCGCAGCCACGGCTGCTGGCAGTGCTGCGCTAGACGATGATCGAGATCCACGGCCCGGATCGAGGCTAATGGTCGAAAATCGAAAGTGAGGCGGGCCGCGCGCAACGGGCCGTTATCGCCGCACTTAACGGGCTGGTTGCGATGGGAGGCGATGGGTTGCGAGCGAAAGTGGTGTCGGTTCGATTGCGGTGCTGTGAAAGTTTTGACGGTTTTTCTTTCTATGGGTGTTTGAATATGATTAGTTGAATGGAATTTATGTTTTGTATAGAGAATTTTTTGTTATTGGGATTTTAAGATTTTTTTTTAATTTTTGTTGAAAAACAGTAATTTTTATGGAATAGTTACATAAAAAATGTATGCGTCTAAATTTTATATCACTATGTGATCATTATTGGAATTGATGAATCTAAAGAGTGTTTAGCAAGATAGATGATACAAAATTTTAGATCAATACGCAAGAGTACCTACATGATATATTTTTTAGAGAAATCCCCTATATGTAATCAAGGATATCTGTGTGTCTGTCTGTTCGTTTGATCGTTCGAATGACGCTCGCGACTTATAGTAATATGGTCTTTATGCGTATACAGTTAAGTCTATAATATGATGCTTATTACGCTCGCGACTTCGATTTTCTATTATGGTCTTTATGGTCATGCTTATTACCTACTGACTACTGGCTTTGCCTATATGTCACAAACAAATAACAAATGAACTATTTTGATTTTATTAATCAAATATTAAATATTCCAATCGAGTACACATTTCGGCTTCACAAAATCGGGTTTTCACATTTTATCGTTTTCCGTTTTTCAACAAATCCACAGCCGATGTTATTAACATTGGGCCTATTTACTAGTTTTCTAATATTTTCAATAAATAATACAGTTTTTACACTTCAAATTTGACTTTTAACAAATTAAATTCAACCACCCGAAATTCTTATTATTTTCATAGATTTTTGGATTTAAACATGTAAAAATAAGTTGGGGCAACATGATTTTCCATAAGGTAAGAAAGTTCATATTTTTGTTGTTAGTAAAAATTACTGATCGAGAATTTCAATGGCCGTAACCAGGTATTTTTAGATGGGGGCGAAACACAACTTTGTACATTTAAGCGATTACAATCAATAAAAATATGTTTTTTTTTCATTCGAAGTATAATATAATGTATTTAAAGAACTAAACATTCAAAAAATTGATATAGATATGTCACAATCGAGTGATGTATCTCAACATAAGTCTCATAATTTAAGTGTGATTTTTCATTATTTTTATAATCCAGAGGGAGTAGACTTTCAGCTCCTCCTCCTCCTCTGGCTACTGCCATACTGACGGTAAGATCATCAAAGCCAAATTGAAGAATATATTATAATTAATGCCTCAATAACACTTTCCGATAATCGAATTTGATTTACGAAAAACGAAATTTGAATCTGATTACCAAAATACTAAATTTTGAATGTAAAATCTGTACTTTTTCTTCACAAAAGATCGATATATACATTCGAAAATAAATATCAGAAAATTACACTATACCAAATCGCATAACATCCCGGAAAACCATACAAAACGATTCCATTAGTCGAAACACCAATACCTAACTCAAATCGACAAAAACCCCACCTTCGAAACCACACCCACACAAATTCGAACCCAATAACCCCACCGGACTTTGACATGTGAAACACCACGACTTTCTCTAATCCACCTCCCACAAAAACCCAACATCCACCACACTTTTCCCCATCACCATCGCTGCGCATCCTTCTCCCGAAAGCTCGACAAGCGCCGATCTAGTGCCGAAGAGTAAAGCGTGTAAACAGTGGTAATTGGCCTGTTTATGGCCTGTCAATTGAGCACGATTCGAGCCGAAGAATTAACACAACCAAACGCACCGACGTAATTTATGCGCGTTTTATTGGTCGAACTTTCGAAACGTGGCGTTGTCGAGGTATTAATCGATGGTGTAATTGTGATTGAATTCGGCGGTTGGTTGGTTGTAATTGTTTGGATTGTGTTGTTAATGGAGGGTGTTTGGTATTTTTTTTTGTTTAGTTATTCAATATTTTGTATATTATGTATTTTGCTTCGTTACTCAAAGTTTTTGATTTGGGCTTCAAAGTATGGCATATGCCAATCTATATATTTAAAAATGGATGTTTGTATATTTGATTGATGTCGTTTCACTCCAACACCGTTCGACCGATCACCATAAAAATTGGCTTGTATATGTATTTTTTTGCCGAGAAGGTTTTTGTATCATTAAAACCAAATGAGTCGAACATCTGTCATTTGTTGAATTAAGTCGCCTTGGTTACGCAATTCATTGAATCATATCAAGCTGTTATAATACAGACTGGCAGGACAACGTCTGCCGGGTTCAGATAGTTTTCTATATAAAATTGAAGTTCATGCTTAAATCTGACTTAGGCACGTGTAGTGTTAAACTAACTGGAGAATATTTGGTTTTAATAAATGGAATAAGTGAACTTTACTAAAAACTGAAAGTCACAAAAAAATCATTGTCGAATGATTCAATAATCTACTATTTAAATAATTCATCTACGTATCGGTGTTAATTAAAGTTTTGAGGCTAAATTTCGGTATTGAAATTTATTGGCTTTGACATTTGATTACATAGTTGTTTATTTCAAAAAAATAATTTTAGTATATTTTGATTGAAGAAATATTTGGAATAATTAATTGAATGAAGAAGACTGAATAGAAATTATCAACATTTAAAAATAATCAACGTTTTCTTTTATATAAAAATTAGTGATTGTAAGATATCTATAATTTTCCATTTGATTTGAGTATAGATAATGGTAATTGTGTTTCAAAATTATCTGTTTTGAATAAATTGAATGATTATTTGAGAAATGATAGTAGTTTAATATAGAAGATCATCACAAGGAAGATTATCATATTTATAAGGAAAATATAGAAATTAGAATAATTGTGCTTTGTAACGTTTATTATTTCAAAAAAAAATTAATTTGTATCAAAAAATTATTTGAATAATGCCAATTGGATATACAAGACAAAATTGAAATAACCAAGTTATGAAGTTTTAATATAAAAAACTGACTTCCATAAAATTTATTCAAATCAAAACACAAATGTCAACGAACGACAAAACCTCGAAATAACACAATCCCTCTTTTTCATACACATTTCAATCACTATTTATACGATCCCGTTACTCACAAAACCCATCACCCACACGAAAAGACCAACCAAATCGGAAACAAATCCCGCCAAACTCCCACGCCCACCTCGAAAAGTCCCCGGCGCAAAACGCCCCATCTATATTTACTCCCTATTGTCGCGCGCTTAACCGCACTCACAAATATTTGCCGCCGCTTATAAACACCGCATTATCGTACAACCGCGCCGCTGAGAGAATTCAATGACATTCCGTGAACTCCATTTTGAGAATCGCATCTGGCCGCGGGCACAATGAACTTGATCCGTACAAAAATAGACTGAAAACGTGAAACGGCCGTGACGTAGTGTGTATGTACGGTGCCGTGCAGTGTCGACGACCCGAAAACGACGAAAAAAGTCGTGTTGTTGTGGGTGCGAGGGGAGACGAGTTCGGCCTTTGTATCCGGAGTCGCGGTGCGTCGAGGTTTGGGTGTTCGGAGGTTTGTCGGGTCGTTTTGTGGTTATAATCGGTGGTGGAGTGTGCAGTAGTGCCGGAACGGGCCGAAACGGGGTCCCGGTGCTATTTTTTTAAGCAGGAACGCGCTTTGTTACTTTTCTAAATATGCTAAAAATTTTTGTGAAAATATTAAAAAGTAAACCAAAGAAAATGAGTGAATCTGATAGTTTTATAGTGATACAATTTGAGTGACTAAGCCATTTGGAAAAAATTTTCGCCTGCGGCGTTTTCTATTAAACTATTGATTTAATTATTTTTTATAAAAATATTAAAAAAAAACTATAGAGAAAATTGATAGTTTTATGATGATATAGTTTGATTGACTAACAATAAGACGTTTAAAAAAATTTTCGCCTGCGGTTCCAATCTTGCCTTTCTTCCAAAATTTTCAGTAGAAATATTGATAAATTATCCAAAAAAAAGACTATTAATAGAAATTAAGTGAATTGATAGTTTTTGGTGATGAAATTTAATTGAGTAAAACATTTGAAAAAAAATTTTCGTCTGCTGCGCCTTTTTAACTTGTTTAACATGGTTCTAATTGTAAGACATTTATCCCCTGGCTAAGTACCTCAGGCTTTGATGTATAAAATTAAAATCATTATTACTTAGCTATTTAAAAAAGACCTTGAAAATAATTTGTGTTCCAACATTACTTTTTTCAGCACTACATCACAATAGTGATTATTGGGTGGCGGGAATTAGGTTGATATTGAATTGAATTGAGTTGTTAGAAGTAAATTTTTTTTGAAGTTAACTAATATTTGGATTGAAAAAAATTTTAGAAGAAAATATTTTAAATTGTTATAATTATATATGAAAAAATTAAAATCGTATGTAAAATTTTAGTATATGTATGACATCGTGCGTATATATGAAAATTTTTAGTTAAATTGATGATTGAAAAAAAACTCAATAGGAAATCGCGTTGAAAGTAGAAAAAATGTTTCGAATGAAGTTTCGTAAATTTGAAGATTTGTAAAATGATGAAATCCAATTATCAAATTATTGATTCTGATATGTTACATTATAGGTTTTGTAAAACATCGTTATAATAAAATAAATGTAAGCATAAGATTTTAAATAGTACGGTATGACAATATTTATATATCGAAATTTTAATTGTAATTGATAGGATTGGAAAATCTGAATCCAATCCTATTTTTTATATATCTAATTGTTACACAATATTTATATTTTATATTAATTGATACTTCCGGTGTACAAATATAAAAAGAAAAGTAATATTGTACTGTTTACATATGAAAATGATCTTTGCGAAAAAATTCATACTATAGAAAGTCTGTATGGAATATCAATCACAGAATTTTAAAACGTTATTGTTTGAAAATCAACGAATATTTACATAAAAACAAATGTATCCAAACATTATAATATATTCTTATCAAAAAAGCTAACGTGTTTATTTAAAAACAAATCCAACAATAACATAACGAATTTCCTGACAAACAATTCAAGAATCGCCGAAAACTCAAATCGATTTCGAACACGGTTCAACAACCGTTCGATGATGTTCTTGAATGAATCAAAAATCCAACATTTCAATACCAAATATATGTAAGAAATTTGAAACAAACACGTAACGACCATATGTGGGAAAAATTCAAATTCCCCACACGGACCATCGACCCCTCGGAAGAAATCATCATTGCATTTCCATAAAAATCGAAATCGGTTCGTCGACCCCCATGAAAAAAAAACAGTTGCATTCCGCGCGATATTTACCCGCCGACATTCGGGCATCGGTTTCGTTGTTGACAACGCGTTGCCATCTGTCGTTGGCAGACAACGTGCCATCACCGGTCATCACATCATCTGTTTCTGGTGGCAATGACCGCTTAATGCAGGAGGACCCTGGCCGGCGATTCCGTCCTTTGAACCCGAAAAAAGGAGTGAAATCGAGCCGAAGGGACGCTTTTCCGGTTCTCGCAGTCGTCCTTTTTGGGTTGTGGGAATTCTTGGTGCGTGTGTTCGAAAGGGAATTCGGGGTTTTTTTTTTGGGTTCGTTGTGTAATCGGGTTGTTTGCGATGATGAAAATGATCGGGGATGATTCGGTTGAATGTGAGCGAAAAATTTTTGAACTGGAGATATCGGAATTTTGAAAGAATTTCATGGTGTTATAGTACGTAATGTTTTTTCGTTGGGTAATCGGGTTGTTTGCGATGATGATTCAATTGAATGTGAGCGAAAAACTTTTGAACTGGAGAGATCGAAATTTTGAAAGAATTTCTGTGTCATAGTACAGTACGTAATGTTTTATCGTTAGGTAATCAGGTTGTTTGCGATGATGAAAATGATCGGGGATGATTCGATTGAATATGAGCGAAAAAATTTTGAACTGGAGAGATCGAAATTTTGAAAGAATTTCATAGTGTCATAGTACAGTACGTAATTTTTTTGCGTTGTGTAATCGGGTTGTTTGCAATGATGAAAATGATCGGGGATGATTCGATTGGATGTGACCGAAAAACTTTTGAACTGGAGAGATCGAAATTTTGAAAGAATTTCATATTAATCGTGTATATACGTAATGTTTTTTCAGGATCGCGGTATTAGATTTTATTAACCGATTATTCAAGTTGAGCGTTTTATAATAGGTTGAGTTAAATGACGTTTTATGTAATGGTGTATTGTCGTTATTTAAATCTTGTTGAAATTTCAATTTGTTTTATTGATTATGGTAATGTAAGTTATGAATACTATCAGTCAAACTATATACAATATAAAATGTTTTATTAAGAAGATCAAAGTATTGTTTCGTATTAAAAGAATTTCATGTTAGACGTCATAGCGTTTTTTCATAATATTAGGTTATTTTAACCTTTTTTCACGTTAACCGTTTTTGTATTAAAAAATTTCCACAATAATATATTAGTTTAACAAAGTATCGTCTTAACATTAAAACGAAGACGAGAAATATTCAAATTTTCACCGGCATTTAATGAATGAAACAATCTATAATTGGCTCAAAATAATTTTAGCGAAATACGGTTTCAGTACTTATATTTAAAAATAATCTTTACAGTCCCAACATTTAACCTCATCTTAAAATTTCCAATCAACTCTCTATAATAAACTCAAGATCTTAAAAAAACATTCAAAATTCCAACACACCACCCAACCAACACCAACGAAAACTCAACCGAACCCCAAACCCAAAACCAAATCCAAAAACACCCATCCAAACAATCGAACGAACCGCGCAAGGTCGACCCGACCGAAGACCGTGAACTTGAACGACCCCACGAGCGAAGGACCCCACACACGCTCGACACACACCCATCAAAATCCCGCGAAACTTCACACCGCAACACCGTCGAAAACCGATCGCCGCCACAGTTGCATCACTGCGCCCGTTCCCGGGAGGAGCTTGAACTTGGGATCCGAAGTTCACGGAGCTTTTCGGCGTACGCACGCACCCACACACGCTCGACGGTGACGCGCTTCGGGTGTGTGGGTGAGGTTAGCGTCCGCGGGGTGCGCGCGTGTGTGTGCGGTGTGACCGGGTGTGTGAGGGGTCAACGCGCTCCGGCACGGGATGGGTTGTTTGGGTGTGGTGGTGGAGCGGCGGTTCTGGCAGGGGTTGGGGGTCGGTGGTCGACGGGGTTTTTCGGGGGAAATTATGGTTTTTGTACGGGTGATGGTTTGGGATTTTTAGTGTGTTTTGGGTTTTGGGTGGAGTTTTGGTTTTTAGTGTTTTTTTTATTCGGTGTATATAGTCGATTATTATTTTTTTTGTGTGTGCGTATAATTAATTTTTTGATTCGTTGAGCTGGAATCACGAGTCTGATTCGTAGTCATTTTTTTTTTAAACTCGTTTTTTATATAAAAAATCACCAAAATCCACCCTCATTTAGAATATTATCTTCAAAATCTGCCGTTCATACAAAAATGCCATCATACAAAAAACCACTCCTATAACCAAATTTAAATTGCTTCAAAAATTCACCAGAATCCATCTTCACTCACAACATCATCTTCAAATTCGTCCACATATTAAAACCATCCTTAATTTTTTTCCATTTTTTCAAAGAAGTTTTTATAATTTATCATAAAATTTATCATAAAATATCCAAATACAACTCCTAAACCACTCCCGCCCAAAATACCAACTCTAAATTATTCATTCCTATATATTATACATATATAACGTGCCCCAAAAAATAAAAGTAAGAAAATATTTGTTACACTTTAAAAAAATATATATTGACAAAACCGATTAAAAAGACTATTATGACTATCAAGATCATCCAAATAATCATACTCTTTTTTTGAAATACTCAAATATAGGTTTTAATTATTTTTCAATAAATTTTATATTTGGGTCAGAACGATCTACGTGTGATTATGACGCGATAAACTTTAAATTTTCTGTTTTGATTGTGTCTTTTTCCTTTCTAGATTTTCATTGATATTCACATAGCAAAAAACGATTGTGCAACCCTGGTTTTAACAAAAACGTTTGATAATAAATCAATAATAAACAAACGAACTTGACATTTAGATTGCTATAAAAAAATTCAAATCAAACACTATATTCAACTCATTTTTATTCACACAATTTGAATATAAATTAAACAAACGATAAATTATCACACATCCAACATAGCAACTCCGATAAAATACAAACAAATGCAAAGACAACAATCAAATTTTCCAAAATGGTCCGATCGACTTTGACACATCCATTATCGTATCTACTACAACAATTTAAATCAACGATAACAAAACTTATCAGACAACGTCTGGCCGCAGCACAAGCATTTTATAAATAGACCATATACACAGGTGAAATTAAATTTCAATGAATTCGATACAAAGACATTTAAACCGCGTTAACTAAAACCGCGCAAAAAAAGACTATGAACCCGTATAAAATATGAAATGAGATAAGTTCCAAATTAAAAAAAACAGCATAAATCGAGACGTCAAACTCATACAAAATAAAAAAATTCACGCAAATAAAGTCTAAAACATGTTTACAAAATGAAATAAAAAATTTATTTAGTAATTATAACTGGCCCGGGTCTTATATATAATAAGACCCGGTCTTATATTAATTTTGTACCCAGAAATCGTGCTAGGTCTTATTTTCGGGTTAGGGCTTATTTACGGGATAGGATTGAAAAAAATCTTAAAATCACAGTAGGGCTTATTTTCAGAGGGGGTCTTATTTTCGAGAGAACACGGTGCATATGAATATCATAAATAAAAAATAATTTAGAACACAATCTGCGAAAAAACTCGGAACTACATAATTAAAATACATACATACATCAATTCAAACTTTTTTTCAAACAAAACAAAATCCGAAACACACGTGCTCTCGATAGTTGCCAACCACTGAACGCTCCTATGTGTATGTAGGTGAGCGCGACTCGCGGTTCAACGACCGTCCTCCGCTGTCTGTCTCGTTCGCGCGTATATGTTGCGTCTCTTTCTAGCGTTCGACACACCGCGTTACGGCGCTCTTGCATCACAGACGGGCCACGCGCATCGCCGCCCAACTACATTTTTTTACATTTATATTCATCATTCAAATTTCGATAATAAATATACATGCATCAATAATGTATATTGCATGGTAAATTTATGCGCCGCATAAAAAATTCGCGTTAAAATCTGGGTTCGGAATCGAATTATCGGTCGGTTCAATGAACTCGTTGCGTGAAAAAATAATGCCATTGTTTACAGATCGCTTTTTGTTCGGTAAATGTATTAATTTTTATTATTCGAATTTGGCAGCGGCTCGATAAAATCCGCTCATGTCTTTGGCATTGCACCTGGCATTGAACAATGACATTGACAACCAAACCGTTCCGTGCGAGTAAATGATAATTCGCGAAGCACGATCGTTTAGTATGAGGTTTTTTGTATGCGTATAAAAATCGCTCGGTGCAATTTACATCTCGAATGTGCTTCCTATATTCCTAAAAAAAAAGTATGGAAAATTTGATAACGTTGTGCTCGACACGTGATGTTGAGTTGAATCTTTGTTGCGTTATCATCGTGTATTTACGTAATGTTCAAGTTGATCGAACTCTTATCGCGTGAATATATAAATAGTACGGTAATTTAGTTACAAATTTACGATAGGATAGTGTCAAACGGTACATTTTTCCATTGTGAATCATTCGTAATTTTTTTTTTTTCAATTCGCATCTCGATTACTATAATGCGATAATGTCAGTAGAACATGTTTCTTGGAAAATATTCGCACATGCGATGAGTAAGAAAACAGCTTCTTTGCCATGGAAGCCAAGGTCATTTCTTTCGAAAGAGAATGGATTAATTCTTAGAAATTAATAAATTATATTATTGCTTATCTTGGAAGTTTACAATTGAGTGGAATTTCTATAATAGATCCGCTTGAAAATGTCCGAAAATGCGGAAGTCCCCGTTGGAATACTTATGAATAAGAAGTGAGACACAAAAATATTTAAAACACATTCTGATTCACGAATATTTCCTTGTTGTGAAAAAAATAAATCGATAATTTATTGTAAAAGGTTCAAATGTGACTCAGAGCATGATATCGAGTTTACAAACGAAATGGTGACTTTGGCATATGTAATTATAAAAATTTTTCTCAACGTATAATATTCAGCACTAAAAAAGATGAGTTTTTACAACATATTGCGAAAAGTACTGACTTCGAAAGTTCATCGAACAATGTCACCGAGTCGGCAGGGGGTTGTATCTAGGACGCCAGCAACAAAGGGAAAGGTTCCTAGAAAATTACTACGACTAGAAAATTACGGTATTATAGCGTGCGAGGGTGAAGGGTAACGACGAATCTAAAAAAACGATGACATCATTTTTTAAACTTCCCCTTTGTGCGTAGGTGCGTTTTTATTCCATTTTCAATGGCCATATGTGCTTTGATTAAAACCGTTTCTGCGCAGCATTACACACCGTCAATTGAACTACGAACATACAATAACATCTAAAATATTATTTAACATCGCAATATCAAAACCTGGTCCAGATCAACTAGACAATGACCAACTGGACGACGACCAACTAGACGACGGCCTATTTGGAAATTAAACATATACGCACATGTATTTTCAATTTAAGAAAGTAAATGATTTGTATAATTTGATAAGATGTATATTTGTTCGGGTACGTTGAGAGGATGATAATTTGTTTTGTTTTTAGTATAGGAAGGATATGTATGTTTTGAAGTAAAACAGTTTCAAAATCAATTGATCAACTGGACAAATATTTTTGGAAAGTTGAAATTGTACTAGTTTAATATACTAACTGTGCTTGTTTTAAGAATATAATACGTAAATGATCGATTTAAGAAAATGAATTATTTATCCACATTATTTAATATATGTTTTTTATATAGGAAAAATTTATGCTTTTTTAAGGGAAACCAGAGTACGTTATTATTACAACAAAGCGAATATAACCAATTCGAAAATGACCAATTGGGTAACGTTTTATCGGGAAATTCAAATTTTATTAGTCGATTATACTTATATTAAAAAAAACGATCAATTTAAGAAAGTGGACATTTGTACATATTATTCATTTATCTATAAATATTTTTGTAAATTTAAGTACATTAGAAAGTTTTATATCTTTTTGAATGAAAACCAAAGTAATACGTTATTATAATAATAAAGTCAATATGACCAACTAGGCAACGACCAACCGAACATCGACCGACTTGACAACGTTTTATCACAAAAATGGAATTGCACTAGTTTAACACACTTAAGCCTCGTACGCACTTGCGATTTGTAGTCACGCAATTATTTATTCGGTGACAATGGCGGATTGATGGATTCTCAGAAAAATTCTCAGATTTTTCCGAGAAATCCGTCCATTGTCACCGAACAATCGTGCGACTCCAAATCGCAAGTGCGTTTCTGGCCCGACTGCACTCATATTGTAAAATTAATTCAAGAAAATGATCGATTCGGCAATTTAAGAACATGTTCGTGCATTCATATCGGAAAAGAAGAAAATTTTCAATTTTTTCAATTTCCCAAGCAAGAAAGCGAAGACTCTCAATCAAACTATCATCCCAAAAACCGCCATCAACGAAACATCGAACCCCCCAAAGAAGCATCGCCCAAAGCCCCGTCGACGCCAACCTCCCGCCTCCTCGGCCGAGCAGTCCGTCGATCCCACGATCGGATCGATCCTCGATCTCGATCGTCGGCCGCCAGTGTTGCCAGCAGTCGTCGATCGTCATTACGTGGTGGTTAACCCCGGGGCGTGCGCAAAAGTGAGAGCCGCGCTAACGGCACCGGTTGTGGCGACAATGACCGCAACAGCTGCCGTCCTCCGGTTCGACGATTCCGTTGCGCAACACACACACACACACACACACACACACACACACACACACACACACACACACACACACACACACACACACACACA
>JAOXNN020000089.1:4736141-4752519 GCA_028571205.2 Hydropsyche betteni | reverse complement strand
TGGCTTCACGATGATATTATTTTTATATTAAATGCTACATTAAAATCAAACTTGCAACGTCCAGTCAATCTACAGCCAGTCATTGAAGACACTACATAATATTAAAAGTTGTTACTCGTACTAGTCGTAATGTTCTCTTGTCACAATAGTAATTCAAAATTATTCAAGTTTTACGACATTCGAAAATAACGCTGAGAAGAAGAAAGGTAAGCAACACATCTTGAAGCTGAAGTTTCAATGTTTCCCTCCAACAATAAGAGATTTTTCGATTTTATATTAAAAAATTACAAATCCACTACATAAATAAAAGAATGTATGAGATACAAATTATCGTTAATGCATTTGCGTGCGCGTACACTTGCGTGCAGCGCGTACACGTTTTGTTAAGCTATAATAACCGCTTTAAGCTTTTCAATAATTTACAAGGCGAAACGCTATGGATTTACAGTTCTCGACCATCATAAATATCGATGTCTATTCAACATATCAAATCAATTAGAGAAAATCACACAAATTCACTTACAATTAGGGTTTTTTTTTTCATTTAGACAAACTTTAACTGGTATACGAATAAAAAATTGATTCATACACATCCATCTCAAAATCGCCTATATAATGATTCATGCTTTTTATTATAATTTATGGAATTTTGAACACCCGAACAAGTTAAAAGTGAATGATGTAAAGACTAGATTATCTAACATTTAAAAACAAATAGTATAAAAAATATTTGTTTCAGCTACTAAAATATAGTGCAACTTTTTATACGTAACTTAACAAAATCACATATATAACTTAATAATAATTAACATGATAAACAATATATAATAAAATAATATAAATATATCATCTTTGATTTCTATATAGTTAAGATATCTTTAAATAAAAATAATGAAAGAATTCAGCGGTGTCAGTCAGTTGTTAAATCACCAAAAGCAAAAGTAATATTTTTTCATAGTAAACGAAAAAGAAGATTATAAATGAATTATTTGGTTACTTAAGCGCTGAGGCTAGCAAGATCAGACAAGAAGCTTTCCGGCGTCAAAATATGAGATGATCCAATAATGACTTCCCAGTTTTTCATAGCTGCTGTAACTTCGTAAGCGCATCGGATTTCAGAGAAAGATACACCTATAAAACACAATTTTTAAAAATTTATTTGTGTTACAGTTTGAGTGTCTACTTCGTTTGTGTATGTGTCACAGTTCAAATATTCACTTTTGCTTATTTATACCTATAGTAGTTTGGGTACATCCAAATTTATCGATTCGAATGTCAACTGTCAAATTTTACCTACATATAATTGCGTCTAAACCAAAAACAGACGTCATAAGCATCATGCTTGGATTAGGTTGGGTTAGCGTTTTAGCTTGAGTTGTGAAAACGTGTTCAAAACAAACTCTTGAAGTTCAAACTGACATGACGGGTAGACACTACGCGTATTTCTCGATCATTAATTGACATGCCAATTTCCACCTAATTGATACTTAGCATAAGAGCGTTATCTGAGTGCAAGAAACTTAAATTGTCGTACCACACTAACAATTGATCTAGAGCATTTAGAAGGTGAATAAACAGACTAGTTTGTTCGTGTACAAACGAAGTGGACACTTAAACTGTAACATATGAACAAACTAGTATATTTATACACATCCGAAATTGGCAAGTTTGAGTGCACTCGAAAGGAATAATGGACACGCAAACTAGTCTGTTTATACACCTTCTAAACAACTCTAGTCAGATTCAGATTGAACTTCGAGAGTTTGTTTTGAAATCGTTCTCACAAATCAACTTAACTCAACCTAACCCAAGGATGATACTTATGACGTCTGTTTTTAATTTAGACACGATTTGCAGTGCTCAGACCTGTTTCCTACATTTAATTTTTTCGTGTACTAATTTGAATCAGAACGTATATAAACAAACTGGTTTGCTTATGAACATGTTAATTTATATGTAGGTAAAATTTGATAGTTAACATTCAAACTAAAATCGATATTTTGTGTATACTCAAATTAGTATGAATGTAAACAAACTAAAGTGAACACTTGAACTGTAACATGTGCATATTTGATAAATATAATATATGAAAATGACATAAATCTTACCGCCGACGACGAATATGATGAGACGAGGTACATTCTTGACGGTCAGTGGGGTTTTGTCTTTATGCCACTGTCCATAACGTACGCTGTGAATGATAAAATGTATTCAAAAATATTCATATAATTTATTATGTATTTTAATAAGAATCAATACCTAGTCGGAGCATTGTAAGCGGCACCATAAACTCTTCCGGCAGGCAACGGCAAGAAGGGGAAATGTTTGGAATCCAGTCTATCCTCGATCGCGTCTTCGATGATATCTTTAATAACCGGTGTCCAACGAGACATTTGATATGTTTGTTCGGTGATGCGTTCTTTGCGCGGAACGGTGATATTTTTCTTACGATTTCCCTGTTTAAGAAAATTGTATTATTTTAACACGTATCGACAATAATAATCACGATTTTTCATTTAACGTACATCGACTACGACATTTATTCCGAGATGACAGAGATTAATGACAGTTTGCTTTTCTTGCGGAAGGATTTCAGCGTGGGTGACGAGTTTGTTCAAATTTTCCTCAGATATTCCATTTTTAGACATGACGTATAAAGCTATGATGCGCATTTTGTCGTAATTAGAAACATTCTATAAATTGAATAAACAGAATTTTAAGACTTAATATAGAAATTTTATCGACAAAAATCAAATACTATACGAGACCTTATCGAGAAGAATAGGTACAATATTTCTCATGTGATCTTTGATCCTTTCTCCTTCAGCATCAGTTCCCATAGCCAAATCCTATAAAAATATTAAATTTATTCGCTCAAATTTAAAAAATAAATAAAAAATAATTTCACGCATTTCACCTGTTCTACTTTGCACAATTTATCGACATATCCTTGGTAAGTTTTCATGCAATCTTCTGCTAAATGTAGATGAGTCGCATATTTAGATAACTCTTTTTGATATTGTGGCATTTTCTTGATCATTTGAGAAAGATCACGCATGGATTGTTTGTCACCTAAAAAAACAATCCATATAACGAATAATGAACGGTATTAGTAATAAACAGATAATCCAAGATTATTAAACAATGCTTACCGGCACCCATTCTTTTTGATTCGGTGAATTTTTTAAGATTTTTTGTGACACTTTGTGATACGACAGCTATATGTTGATGACGCAATTCAACCCAAAGTTCGTCATTTTCATCTAACAAAACTTCTTTCATCGGAGCACCAGCAGATGCTTCGTATCTTTAAAAAAATTATTATATTAGTATGAACGTATATAAATTGATTACGTATCGATACAAAATATATCTCACTTGTAAACGTCGTTTTCAATAGGTAGTAAATCATAAGCCATTGCTTGTAAAGTGAGTTCGTGAAGAAGCGGAGAAACACAATCGAAGCCACGATCTAATAACAATAATTGAGATCGTGCCTTTTCAGGTCCATCACCCATTGTTGAATCATCGGCCTATGAAATTGAATAAATATATTAAAGTTTTTCAGTTATTTTTAAATACAATTATTAAAATTTAACGATATATACTTTATATGATTCCAACTTTTGTTTGACGTGTTGTGCTAAATCTTCGTTGAATCGATCGCTGTAAAGAATAAAATAAGCAATAAAAATCATTTTCTATTATAGTAACAAATAACGTTAAATCATTAAAAAAAAATTCACCTTCTGTATCGAATAGCGGGATATTCACCGAGGGTGGCACAAAGTGTGGCAATTTGTTCAGCGATTCTTTCCATATTAGCATTGCGTGCATCTTTCAACGCTGGATTATACCAGCATTGGAACGTTTCCGGAGAATCCAAAGAGAACACCTAGAATTGAAAGATAATTAAAATTTTTGAACGTATTTAAAGTATTCAAATTCAATCACAAACAAATAACACAAAGATATGGTTCAATGATTATCACTACTTGGAAAATCCCTCATATTTAGAACTTTCTCATGAATATCGATATCTGAAAGAATAGTCTCAAAAAAATATAACTAACAGAATATTTGTATGAAAAGAATATCGCTTTTAAAGCAATACTTCTCAACGTAATTTGGAAAAAATATATAGATATCGCCCTAAGGTTAAGTCTAAGAAGATTTAATGGTTATGTGAAAGCATTCTTTATTTTTAAAATTTCAACTTTTTGCAATCTTATTTATTGATTTTTCATACATTTATGTCGAGCTATACTCGAGCTATAGAAGTTATAAAACCTGAAACATATCATAATATACTTTTGAAAAAAAATTATCACAAGTATCTAATTTTTGTAAAATCTAATGTCATTCATAATTATACTTAAATTTGAAGATTTTTTTATTTAAATATTTTATATTTATTAAGTAAGGAGACATCTATATATTTTTTCAAACTACGGGAATATTCCTTAGAGGGGAATACACAATTGAGAAAAATATTCTGAAAGATATATTTTCGCAAGACTATTCTTCCAGATAGCGATATTCTTGAAAGCGTTCTCGATGCAGAGATTTTTCCAGATAACGATAATTTCTAAATCAAAGATATAAGAGACAAAGAAGTAAGTATGAATGAACAAAATGTACAAAGCCTGTTATGAATGCAAAATAAAAGTATAGAGATGTAAACAAAAATAATTTAAATAGTGGGTGTATAGTTTCATAAACATGCGTGTGCCAAAAGTATGTTTATTTAAAACTATGTCAAATTTAACGTTTATCGACTACAAAAAATTGATAAAATATAATGTGCATTAATACAAAAAATTAAAATAAATTATAGAAAAATCTAAAAATGTATATAACCCAAAAATATATAAATCCTATCGATATTAACACTTTTATTTACAAATATGGCTATTTCTACAAAAAAATCGATGACGAATGTGCAACAATTAACCTGACACTCGTATGGCAAGAATGCGATGTTAATTTCTTTCAGAGTCTTGATTTTCCTAGCAGCACAGGATTTGCACAACTCGTTGAACAGCTCTTCAGGGCAAACTATTAAAAATTGCAAACATGCACAAAAACTCTTACAATCGCCATTTAATGTTCAATTGATAAGTGAAAGAAACAATGTATTCCTTAACCCACAAAAATTACGAAAAACGTGTGTTATTTTTATAGAAAATGAGTATGATGATGAGAAATTAAAAGGAAACATCAACGACATAGGAAGGAAGCATTTCCTGTTAGAACACACTCCAAAGCCGAAGATAGATTAGTATAACTGCGGAGTATCGTTTAATTGATAACGAACCTGACGTTCATAAGGAATAAATGCAATGTTGATCTCCTTCAGGGTTTTGACGTATTTAGCAACCTTGGACTTGCAGAATTCGTCAAAAAGGGGTACAGGACACGCTGAGAAAAAAATGGATATGAAGAAAAATAAAATGATAAGTGCACGAATCGACATTTTAAAATTATGCATACGTTTTTCCTCATAATAAAAATATTTGAACATTTCCCCTAAACGATTAACACTTTACCGACCGCAGACGCTAATGTCACGTCCTCCGATTCTTTTGCACAAACGACCGCAGACGTGAACGTTGCGTCCTCAAACACATCCAACTTTGCTCGTCAATATACGATTACGATTCCTTTAAAATTCGAAATTTCGACAAGATGGCAGGACAAATCAATGAAAAATTAATTAATGATAAAATATATTCATCTTTTTTAATTTTCAAGAGATAGCGATCGAAACTTCGTATTTTTTTCATATTAGCTTTTGTAAAATGATCTGATCCATGTGTTTATTTAGCGTAACTTATTAGACCTAAAATATGAATTTGAGTACTGTCAGTGGTTTTCAACTTTTTTCAAATATTATTTTCTATATAATTATTTGTATGTATTTCTTGATCAAATTAATTGAAAAAAACGAACGTTTCTTTTCAACAAAATTTGAATACATTTTTATCAAATAATTTCTGAAAGTTTAGTGACAATTTATAAAAAAAATAAAAAAGCTATAACGATTTTAATAGGTTGCGCTGAAAAATGCAATTTTGCGCAAAAATGTGCAGTCGTCGGCGTAAGTCTAGAAGTTTCAATAGCCGGTCGGTAAAGTGTTAATAAAAAAATTGATACCTTCGGTGAAGAACACATGAGCTGCTTTGTACATTACGCGGCTGGTAGCAGAAAAATCGTTGATTAGAGCGTGCACTGATTTTTCACAAGGAGTAATAAGGTAAACAGCTTCCATAGTATAAAGAGGTTCTCTTTTCTTGTGAATATCTTCGACCACTAAAATAAAAAAAAAAAAACGTAACAAAAACCATATTTCAACACGTTAATCAAAAGTATGTAATTGGACTAACGCGTGATTCCTTCTGCTGAAATATCGTGCATTTTGCAACAGGCCGAGACCATTCTCATAGCCAGCTGATCGACGACGAGGATGCGCCATTCTACTTGACTCGGATTCGAACCGCCTTTACCTTTAGGTCCTTTATACTTGATCACATCGTTCATAATCTCTGAAATTGGGATATAGATAATATTTAATAATATTCGTACTAATATGTAATTGAAATGAGATCATAGCTAGGATTACTAATGGTTTAGGTCCCGTATGCATTTGCAATTTGTAGTCACGCGATTGTTTAGTGACAATGGCGGATTGATGGATTCTAAGAAAAATTCTCAGATTTTCAATCTGTAATTGTCACTAAACAATCGCGTGACTACTAATTGCAAGTGGGTTCCTGGTTTTTTGATGCAAATATAGATAACGTGTAGTAAATGGTTTTTTTTTTTTAATATGCTTTGTTGTATATCAACTGTAATGAATATTGATTTTGTGTTTTTCTGATAGTTTTTTCAAATCTTTTTTTTTTAATATTGGAATTTTTTTAAGTAATACATTAAATTGAAAAAATATATACGGTGAAATGTGTTTTTACATGACCAGAATTCACGTTTTCCCTTATTGTTCGATTACCACAGTTCTAGTTTATTTTAATACATTTACTACTCACTTAATTTACAATTAATACCCTATTAATTTTATAAAAATATTTAGTTGGCAGTCTTTTTTTCAAACGTATTGGTTGATTGTTGCTGACATTTGTCAATGTGTAGTTTTTCTGTTCTTTATATACTTTTTTTAACTTTCATTCAAACGGTTTTCTAATCTTGTTTTTAATGTGATGATATTAAAAATTCAAATCTATTTATAACATCGAAAAATCTTATAACAAAAATACGTGCTAAATGCGTGATTTTATTGAATGATTTTAATAAATAATTTTTGACTACTTTTTGAAATTTTTAAACCTTCAATCTAATTTTCCCCTCTGATTACTTTTTTTTCGATACATTTAAAAACGTAAAAACTCTGATTCGCTGTATTAGCTATAAAGAAAATTTGATGTTGTGTTTTCTATTAATTTTTGAATAAATTTCTTTTTTTTTGTATTGTAATTGATTTAGTATTATGTTGAATTAAAAAAAAAAATTTTTTTTTTTTCATTGGTATGCATTTGAATTGGATAATATATGAAATTTTATTTACAAAAATAGTTGTAACTATGTCAATGAATGTTATATTGTACAATTTTTATCTTTAACACATTTCACTATAGAAAGTGCTATAATAGAAAAAAAATTAAACATTCGAGTAAAATTTTATATCTACAAAAAACAATTAAAGTAATAGAATTTAATAGGTTGTCTATTTCAAAAAAGTGAAAAATTAAATGATCAGAATTTAATAACGAAAAGGTCAGAATAGGTTAGCCAGGGTTAGAGTTTTTAATATTATTCTGACCGTTCAATATAAATTCTGACAAACCCAGATAAAATTCTGACCATTCAATAATTATTCAGACCTTTCTGATTAAAATTCTGACCAATGTCAAATAAATTCTAATAAACGGGATAAAACTTCTGACCAAAATCGCATTCAAATTCTGATTCATTTAAACAGTAGCCTTTCAAATACATACGGATTCAATTACAAAACATCGCGACAGTCTTGCACAAAGCAAAATACGCGGAAAAGTCTGAAAATCATGAAAGGGAACACGACAAAGGCGCCATTCATGAACGGGGGTGAGTATCGATCGCGCGATGACGTCATACACCCCCACCACCCACACACTCTCGAATACACGAATGTGCGAGAAAACGCCTATACGGAAATCAATAACTCTAGCAAAATCGCCGGTGACATTTATCAAACGACAGACGAGAAATATCCAATACTGCGAACGATCGAATGCGATCGCACTTGAAAGGGCGGGGGAGATAAAGGGCCTCGGATATCCTTGAACGTAAAGTGCATTGAGGTCGAGATGTTAAATGCTTGATGGGTTTTGTTAAAAAAGTAGCATCGACGATCTATGGATGAATTCTAGAACAATTGATGATCGAATCAATTGACAGCTAGGCGTGTCAATTATGGCTGTGCTAATTCGGAAGCAAAATGCCGGTTTTGTATCGGACAATATGTTGGGAAAAATTCGGAAAATTATAAATGTTGAATTTTTAGATGATTCAGAGTTCAGATGTGTTTGTTTAATGATGATTTTGATTAAATTTAGACTTACTCAGCCCCACAAGTGCCTTGAGCGCCATTTTTGTTTTCACTGACAGCTAGAGTTGTCCGCTCGCGAGTTGATGTTGCCTTCGAATGAAAGTTGCACCGCTGTGCCAATCGGTCAACCTTTAGCACCAAAGCGAACTATAAAAGTGAGGTATCGTTTTCGCTTATGGCTATATTCTTAGACCGCGTACACACATGCTATTTTTAGTCGCGGCGATTGTTTGGTAACAATGGCGAATTGATGGATTCTCAGATTTTTCTGAGAATTCATCGATCCGTCCTTTGTTACCAAAGAATCGCGCGCGACCGAATCGCAAGTGTGCGCCTAGCCTGGCGAAAAATTAATGGTCAGAGTTTTAAACATGTTTTGGTCAGAATATTTTGGTCTGAATTTTAATCAAAAACGGTTAGAATAAAACGATGAATTGTCAAAATTAAATAATAAATGGTCAGAATTTAATAACGAAACGGTCAGAATAGGTTAGGGTTCTTAATATTATTCTGACCATTTAATATAAATTCTGACGAACCCAGAAAAATTCTGACCATTCAATATTTATTCTGGCCAAAACATGATTACAATTCTAACCTATGTCAAATAAATTTTGATAAATGGGATAAAAATTTTGACCAAAATCGTATTTAAATTCTGATCATTTAAAAAGAAGAATAGATTCGAAGAATAGACAGAATAGATTAGATAGATAGAATAGAAGAATAGAGATAATAGATTCTTATTAGATTTTTTGAGAATATTGGATTAGATTTCTGAAATTGTTTGATAATAATGAAAAATAAAAAAAAACCATTTCATTTAGATTACGTTTATTCAATATTTTAAAATATTGTAAAAAAATTTGAAATTTTAAAAGTACAATTATTATATTTGGAAAAAAATTAGATCAAAACAATTTAAATATGAAAGTGGCAATTATAGTTTTTGACAAAACTTATAATCATTAAAAGTATGTTATAAATTGTTATCAATCAAATTTGTTTTAATTTATTTACATGTTATTACGTGATTTTCGATGTACAAATTAATTTTTGCGTCTTATTATTCATTGATTTAAATTTTTATCCAATTATAATTATTTTTGGGTATCATTATAAAAATTGGAGTAAACATAATAAATTGTTTGTTTCGTATTATTTACAAAATCGCAACAACATTACAAAACTATTTTTAAATTATCAAACATAAAAATCAGTCAATTATAAAACTGATAATTATTTCAAATTAGGAACCAATAAATAAAATGATTGTAAAATAACAATTAATCTACTTCATATTAATTACATTATTATTTTAATTATCCATTAGATATTGTATCGATGAAAACTTTCGATATATTGGAATATTCGATTAATTTTTATGTACAAACAGCCAGTTAAACAATTAATTTCAATTTCGAATGAACCCCAACATTGTTCCAAATTAATAAGTTACATATTTACATTATTATTTTTCACTGGTACTTATCTTATTTGTGGGCGAATGTCGATCGCAACAGCAGTAATTACACAAACAAAATTCATGATGACATTGGAATCATCGTTAACAGCAATAATGACTACAATTCGGAAAGTCTAATATTATTATTTTTTAACTTTTCAACGCTTATTGTGTATCATGCGGTGTCTTAACATATGATCCTCGCGTGTAAAACTTTTGATACACAATGTACATGCGAATGGCTTCACTCCAGAATGTTGATACATATGTCTATTCAAATCCGTTTTATGGTTGAACTGTTTCAGACATTTGTTACATTTGAACCGTTTGTCACCGGAATGCTGAAGGATATGTCTCTTGCGATCGACGTATTTCTGAAAACGCTTATCACAAATTACACACCTGAACGGTTTGCCTTCGCCATGGACAGTCTTGTGGTGCTGGATTAGATAACATTGCTTTTTGAAAGTTTTGTCGCATTCAAAACATTTTTTAGTGCCGCCAGCAGTTGCGGTTTCTTTTACCTTCTTATGTCTCTTTTTATTGTTACGCAAAGTTGATGATGATGTGATTATTGATGACATGTCAGACAAATATACGCTGCTTTTGCATTCAGTAAGAGAACTCGGTAAGGATTGTTCGTATGAATCGGATTCGTCTTTGTTGAGTTCCTCAGTTGACGCTAACATGGATTTGTACGTCAGATGTGATGTTTCATGATTCTGTAATGGTGACAATTCGGACAAGGATCTGCTGCTCCCACATTCCACGAATAAACTCGATGATGATTGTTCATACGATCTGAAGTCATCTATGTTAAGATCCTCAGTTGACGCTAACATGGATTTGTACGTCAGGTGTGATGTTTCATGATTCTGTAACGGTGACAATTCGGACAAGGATCTGCTGCTCCCGCATTCCACGAATAAACTCGATGATGATTGTTCATACGATCTGAAGTCATCTATGTTAAGTTCCTCAGTTGACGCTAACATGGATTTGTACGTCAGGTGTGATGTTTCATGATTCTGTAATGGTGACAATTCGGACAAGGATCTGCTGCTCCCGCATTCCACGAATAAACTCGATGATGATTGTTCATGCGATCTGAAATTATGTATGTTAAATCCTTCGGTTGATGTTAACATGGATGTGTAAGTCTGATTACACGTTTCGCGGTTCTGTAACGGTGAGAACTCGATTAGAGATTCACTGCTCTCATATTCCGCGAATGGACTCGGCGACGATTGTTCATAGGATCCAAAGTCATCTTTTTCAAGCCCTTCAGTTGACGTTAACATGGATGTGTAAGTCAAATTTGACGTTTCACAGTTCTGTAACGGTGACAACTCGATTAGAGATCTGCTTCTCCCATATTCCACGAATGCACTCGGCGATGATTGTTCATGCCGTTTGAAGTCATCTGTATTAAGTTCTTCGGTTGATGTTAACATGGATGTGTAAGTTAGATTTGAAGTTTCACGGTTCTTTAACGGTGAAAACTCGATTAGAGATTCGCTGCTACCATACACCGCAAATGGACTATGCGATGATTGTTCATACGATCTGAAGTCATCTTTTTCAAGCTCTTCAGTTGATGATAACAAGGATGTGTAAGTCAGATTTGACGTTTCGCGGTTCTGTAACGGTGACAACTCAATATGAGATCCGGTGCTTCCATATTTTGGAAATCGACTTGGCAATGATTGTTCATATGATTCAATGTCGTTTTGGTGAAACTCTTCGGTTGGTGTTAAAATAGATGTGTAAGTCAGATTTGAGGTTTCACGTTTCTGTAATGGTAACAACTCAATCAAAGGAGAAGTCTCCTCTTCGCGCATTGGTGAACATTTTTGTACTTTTATATCGAGTTGGATGTTTTCACAGTATGGGGTTGATTCAAAAAGTTCTAGTTTATTTTGTGATTGTTCCATCTGCGCATAACTATCTATACTTAAAACCTTTTTATAATAATGGTCTAAATCAACAACTTTTGATGACTTCTCTTCATCAAGATAGCAACCCATTGAAATATTCGAGTTACTCCGCAGATAGTGATCGGAGGCAGGAAACTCATAAGAATCTATTGATTCGTCTGGGTAATTTTTAGTCAAATGAATTTGGTTTTCTTGCGATATTAAATCACATTTTAGTGGACTGTACAAATCATCCAATTGATCATTGCTTTTAGAACCATTGCACATCATATTTCCAGCACTCATATTATTTTTTTGCGATATACTTGAATATTGAACATTTTTCAAAAATTCTTGTCTAGATGACGGTGGATCATCTTCATCTGAATTATTAAATTTATTTGTATGCGTTGATTGGTTCACAGACTTCTTCTGAATCATTAAAATCCGCTTTTTCATATGTTGTGTCGAGTTGTAGTGACATTTCAAACTCGTATCGCACGAGAACATTTTGTGACAATGAGTGCAATACAGTTCAGATTTCTGCGATTTAAAATTGATTCTTCGAGCCTTAGCACGTGAAATTTTATCCAATTTAATATTAAACGTTTCCAACCTTGAGATTTGAGAATCAATCAATTTGTAGGGTTGACATGAAGAGGTGTCCTGCAACCTTTGCGAGTCCTTGTATGGTGACGATTCCAATTTCAAGAGTCGTTTCATTAATTGCTTCAAATTTTGGTAGGCATATCTGGAAATGTCACTTATCGCCAATTTTGATTCAATTGATATGATTGTTGCATGAGGATATACTTGTAAAACTAGAACCGTCTATTCTTCTTTTGCTCTTCATGCAGGTTATCGTTTATGCATATATAATGGTTACATATCAAAAACCATGACAGCATATTTAAAAACGAGTATGATTGGATTTACAATGATGAACAGTACACCGTGATAGCCGAAATTGATCTGACTAATTTGAATATTACGCGACGCGTACTGTAGGTATGTTGACCTGTTGTTGCAATTAACTTCAATAATTATTTAGTTTTAAAAATAATATTATATCCAAACCAAAACATTTTACATATCATTGAAATTATAATTAAAAATAATATATGAGAAGAGTAGTACTGCCTTTATTTTTATATATTCGATAATAGTGTAAGCGCAACTTATAAAAAGGTTACCGACTATAATAGCTCGTAATTGTGTGAGTGTTTTGTAGAACAATGATGAATATACATATATATTATGTTCACATAAACAATCTCTATTATTATCTCATTTCAATCAGTAATACCACTACAAAATATATTTTATGAAATAATGAACATTTATCTACATATTTATTACACGTATAAAATGAAATTCAATATAAATCATTATCAAAACACAAATTATCAAAGAAATATACATATTTAGACGTTTTGCACAATTTTTCAAACGTCAAACCCGTCCGATATTTCAACAGTGGCAACACTGCGGCGCGAAAGAGAGATCGGAACCAAAACGAAAGAGAGATCAATTCACGACCACAAATAAAATCAAATACGAACGCACGACTAACACATCGAAAATGGCGTCACTACAAACCGATAGAATAATCAGTTGCTTTCGGTTCGCGGTGTGGTATAAACGCGCGCATTTCAAACTGTCAATTGTTTACAACACGTACGTAACGAATATACCGTTTATTTACGATATTTGTTTATAGTGTGCCGAAATATTCAGTGATATCAATTTGAATTTAGATATGTATGCTTTCATAGTAAAATACATTGATTTTATTGTTGTTAAAAATTTCGAAAATTGTTCAAAGTATTCATTCGAATTAAAAATTTCAAGTATTTTTTTTTATAATTGGGTATAAATTCAATTTGTAAAAATATTTTTTTTTCATATGAAAAAATTACTTAATATTTACTTTTCCTATAAACTACACTTCAAAATATTATAACTGATAAATTTAAACGAAAATATTCAATTTCCTCATATATGATTTAACGTTGACAATAATGACGTCATGTTTAACTGTTACCGACCTTTTTATACGAAATGCGCGACGAATACTAATTGAATTGAACAATCTACAGATACCGAATGACTTTTCACATAAAAAGCCATTTTTTCCTAAGCGAATAATAGTCCATTCGGCGAATTACTGAAAAAAAAACGTCGAAATAAAATATTCGTTTAATTCATCTAATGTCGTCGTTAACGCTTTAATTATGTCGTTTTAAATATTTTAATGTTTTACGGTATATTTGGGACACAGGTGTGTTTCGAAAATATATTTTTTAATAATTTTTGTTTTGTTTTCAACAGTGAATATGTGAAGTGTCCGTGAATTTTTTTATCGATTGTTATAATTTGGTGTGATTAATTTTTGGAGTCCAAAATGGGGTTCAGACCGAGGATGTACCCTTGCAGGGTCGAAGGGTGGTTGGATATGTCAGGTGAGTCAATTTTCAAATTTTTTCCAATTTAAAAAGTTGTTCTAAAACGAGTTTGTTAAACGGATGATCGAGTGAAAGTTGACGTTTCTTATAAACAATAATTCGCATTTTTTTTTGTTGTTTTTTAAATGACACTTGATTGTTTCGCAATGATGTTTTAACACTTTCAATAATTTCTTGTTTTTCGCATGAAAGATCGGGCTTTTGTCTCGAATATTTTTCACTGTATCGTGATATGCAAATTGGAATCCAAGTAATACAAGGCCATTTACTAATCAAACACGTACATTTTTTCAATATTAAAAAACTCGTCGAGTATGTCATTATCAAAAAAAAATTATATATGAAATCGTGCGTGTCCGAAGAACACGACTTAATTTCGGATGCCATCATCATTATGCACGAATTTAAGGAAAATTCGAATCTTTCATCAATGCGATAAATTTTATGATGATTCAACGAGTCCATTAATAATTGTATTTATGAACATGTTAATCGGTTTCCTTTGATATTTTCCTTCGAATCGTTTTGTGTTTAATCTAAAAATCTTTTTTTTTAATTATTTATAAAAAAATGTGAACTGTAAACACTTGAAACAATTGGCACGTTAATGGGGTTGAATACCATTTAGATTTTCCATCGAGTGTGATTTGTAATAAATCGGTCGTCTCCGGTGGAAATCAACCGTTAACATCCTCGAGTACTATCACGTCGCTAAAAAAAAAAATAATCAAAAAAGGAAGCGAAAATCGTCGACAAACCATTTCCTGCTTCTTCATATAAAATATTTAATTATACTGTTACTTTTTCGAATAATTCGGATGCATGATATCTACGTACATATCTTTTTTGCATTCCAGTTCTTAAATTATTTCTCCATCAATTACTAATCAGCGTATGTAATATGTATGTACTTTTCATCGTTTTATTGTAAATTCGTGAAATTTTTATACATTATCGTTTATTTTACGAACAATAACGTTATAAAATAATTACACAATAACCGCGTGAACTTTTCCAATTAAAAACGAAATAAACATTTACGAGGTAATTTAAAATAATACAACATTTTACACAAAATATAAAATCTCTTCTATTACATTCAATGAAAAGATGCAACAAAATGTATCAATCAATAATCCTTCACTGTAATAAATTTTCATCACTTCCCAAATCCTATCTATTCTTTCCCAGATTAACCCTCCAGTTTTTCGTTTACACAAAATCGACATTTTTGTACAGTTTAGCTCAGATTTGACTCTGTCACGTGTAAGCGTTTATAGAAAATCGAGGGGATTTTGAGTGTTTGTACAATAGTACAAACACATTCGAACACATTAGTTACTCAAAAGAATTTTAGAGGGTAAACGAGGGGGTAAATAATCGAAAAATACAACATCCATTATTGGAAGATATTTACTTGAAAGTTTCATGATTAGTAGTCATTTCCTGGGAATATGTTTGTTGAAATTGTTAAGTTCGATTCTATACTCTGGGCATTGTCTCTAATTGCATCTGAAAGTTTCAGATCTCATTTAGTTTATTTGGAAAATTACTTTCGACGAATCTCCATAGTTGTATGCGAAATAAATAGTTCGCGTGCACGAAATCCATTATTGTGGAACGCAATGGGGTCCATGGGAGGGCGTTAACACCATATTTAATTGGCTCACTGTAGTTATTATTACTTTGTAGAATAATATCATTGTGTATTATTTCATCGTATGTACCCCGAAGGGTTCTCAGAGGTCACATTAAGACCTTTCGACTTGTACATCTCCAAATTATTAGGTACCGAACTAAACTCTCACGTCTTATGCTGTATTGTAATTTTTTCACAGTGAATATTATAAACTAGTATATAGGCCCGATGTTAATAACATCGGTTGTGTATTGATAACCATACTATTACGCAATAAAATAAAAATTA